>MU122098.1:1041927-1207447 GCA_014904905.1 Wilcoxina mikolae CBS 423.85 | reverse complement strand
TCTCGTAACTTGTATTGGCTTCAAATAGGCATGGGTTCACATAACTTGGCCAGTTCGCGAACCTCTTGTCCAGTTCGCGAATGGGTCAAAATATCGCGAACCGGTCATTCCAGTCCGCGAACTAGTGGGTTCGCCAATGGGTCGGAACATCCATGTGAACGTAATTATGCCAATGATGATAAAATTTCGACTCTTTTGATGTTTAGTTAATTGGTTGGTTGTCGTCAAGTCATCTTGAATGGGAGCTAGCAAGAGTCACTATAGCAATAGGAAATTGACATCTGATGATGAATCCTAATGCGCCAACTCCTTTCTTCCCTCTGCTGCGTCTTCTGAATGTGGTCGTCAGTGTTCCTAAGCAGCCTAGCTAGCAGGCAGGCTTTTTAGATATCCTCAGGTCGGCCAGGCCTGGCCACGATATCGGCGACCGAAAAGCCTACGCTGCAAAAAGCCTACAGGCTTTCAGATATCTGAGGCTGTCCACCGATACGGCCCGGTATGCTTAAGACGAGTCCTAAGAAGATGAAATGTTCAAAGGACAGACTGTCTTCTCCGCCACTGAGGGTGTTCGCTCCCTGGCGGTTGATTTCCTTGCTATTACCTGCAAGGATACCGAGGATCATAGTCGGTGGTGCTTGGAACGTTCTTGACTTCTTCCTTTTGAGGTTAGAGAGTGGCATTATTAATATCAGTCCGAAATCTGCTCGACCCCGTGCCAGGTAGTTGATGGCTACAGGTGTGCGTGTGAGAGCAGCCAATTCGATCTTGTATCTATAGTGTACCATATTAGCATCAATAGATAGTAGGAGATGTATTGCTCCTGAACTTCACTTACAGTACACGCTTTCCATTTCAAATAGGCAGAGACCGCAACTCAGAGTGTGCTGGAGGTCTGCGAACGACTCGCTTCCATCGCTTGCTGATGTAATAACAGGATTCCTAATCCTCGGATTTATGGGGGTGATTCTCCAGTATCAACGAATGATAGAAATCATTCTCCATCATACGCATTTCGGGGCGTCTATCCTTTCAATGAGGCCCCAAGGTTGACTTAAGCAGTGTTAGATCGGTCAGATATGACCCTCAGCCAGGCCGGTCTATGCCAAGGTAGGCCTGAAGAACATAGGCCTGGATCGGCCCAGGTTATCCAAAAACTGACCTAGGCCCGAACTATACACCTAAATATTTGCAGACCAGACAGATATTTGCAGTTCGGCAACTCCAAATGTAACGGTGAGAGGTTGTTGTGAAGATTAACATCTTATTGAAGGAATCTTGTGAACCCAGCATCTCCCTGGCCGGTTTCCTCGTTCGCAGGAGGTTCATATTGAAGCAATGGGGAGCCCAGTAACAGAGATGCACACTGGGCTGTAGAGTCCTGCATATTCCGGTACTGGCCTCGGACGTTGGAATATAAGTGCACCACAGGGTGCGGCCTGGGAAACGCCTGGTTGACAGACTTGGAACCGTCAGCAAAGATCAAAGCAACTGGACGTAGGTTCTAAATACCGTATTCCCGGGCGAATGTAGTCTTCTTGCCTTTGAAGAGATCTAAGAAGGATCTAGGTAAATATGTTGTTGTTGTCATTGACACATAGTGCTCTCGTCGCTCGCAAGTTGCTTTGTGGTAGCGAAAAAAAGTGGCTGGTATACGACCACAGTCCATTGTGGAGTCCGCATCGAAAGTAAATAATAGGATGGCGTCCTATATGAGTGCAGTTCTGTCAGCAGCACGATTTTTCGCTGTAGGTTGAGGGAACTAACGGTCGCCGGAGTTTGTTTGGTTGATGAATTGCGGAAGTGGTAGAGAAATCAGGGTTGAAGTTGTACTTGGAAATAGTATGTGGTGGGTAACTAAGAAGCAATGTGCAGTGGCCACCATGCAAAAATTCCTCTGAGAGCTTTTGCTGTGGGGAGTTCCAGTTCTGTGTGCTCCGAAGCTTCCATCCGAAGAAAACGGATGAAATTAAGTCCTCCATTGGATTGCGGTGCGTGGAGGTCCGGGGTTTGAACTACATGAAGCAATAATAAGTGAGGCAACGACAGTGTTCTACAGGAGTGGAATCAAGTACAGAGGGTCGAAAGAACCGTTGGAAAAGGCCTGGTGCAGGCTTTCCAACGGGTGGTCGGCTCAAGCAAATTTGTATGGTCAGCCACGGCTGGTGCCCTGCTTTCTGCGTTGAATTCTACGCCAATATTCTATAGCTTACGAGTCAGCTACAGATAAAAGACTCCTCTGCATAGCACCTCCTTCCACTATCTTCATCCGCTCTTCCTCCTTCCGATCGCCCCCACCTGCACAGAAATCCAACCACGCTTCAGCTTCAAACACACGTGCACATAATGCATCCTCTTCGTTATATTTTCCTCTTCCCTGTCTTCATGTTCTTGCTTGCCGTCTCCCATGCAAGCCCCATCGAGCCTTCCGTCTCTTTCCTCACCGAAGAGCAAGCACTTGCCGAGGGCTTCGAGCCTATCCCCAGCGCTTTCTTCACCGGTGCCGGCGGTGAAAACGCTACCTCTGCCAGGGCCAGGATCAGCTACAAGTGCGAGACCAGCGGCGGATCTCCCTCGTTCAACGGTCTTCTGGGTGCGGCCATCAAGCTTACACAGAGGCCTGCCGACAAGTTCTGCGAACAGCTTAATCCTGCCGGCTCGTTCTGCAAGAAGCTGGTGACAAGCGGGGATGCTGCTATCTCTATCTGCGGTGAGTATATACCATGATTTCCCGCTGCCTTCTCACGTCTAATTTCTATACTACGAGCTCCGCTGACACCGAAGTGGGGTTGTAGGCCCGGTCGGCGTTAGGATCCTGTGCAATATTGCTGGTAGGATCTCGACTGCCGTTTTAGTCCGCTGTCCTCGGAAGTATGGCAACACTTGGAGAGTTGGAGGACTGATGAACTTATATGATTGGGAGGGCCCGGGCGACAACTTCAAGATCGTATTCCACAGATCTTAGACGCAACGTTAACGGTTCCCGAGATTTTGTTCGGTTCATGCTGCAACTGATCACGATTATGTAGGAATTCATATTCCGGAGGAAATAGGTAACAAGGGATTTGATTTTATACATGTGCAGTTTTCGAGCTGGCAAAATAAACACAGGGTTTTATTGGGTTAAATCGTGGGCAAACTTCTTCAGTGACCCTAATTTTTGTTTCTCGTAACTCATCGATGTCTCATCCCACTTTAAAAATCATGAATTTCTTCTATAGTCTTTCGAAATTCCTCCCCAAGCTGCTTAATTACAACCCAAGTAGAACCAATCCATCTACTCAGTCCCATCAATTCACCTTGCCTTTTCGCCTTCAAAGAAACGCCAGCGCCACACAAGGGCTGCAGAAAATCCACGCAAAATGTTCTCGTTGGAAATTGGCCCGTTGACAAACTGTCCTATTGACGCAATTACTCCTATTCGAAGCCACTCATGTGTACGCCAGTGCCAGTATATGCCACCCACTCTCTGGCTATGACCGTCTCCACAGGACAAAAATATGAGATCCCTTTAAATCGTTTCCTCTTTTCACTCCAATCAAGACACTTGAATGCGTCCGGAATCTTCGTCACCGAAAGCTCTGGAAGCTGAAAGCGTTGCGGAGGATTTCGTGCGCTTCATATTTTAGACCAGAGCTAGCAAGCATTTGATTAGCCGGTTTTCCAACGCCTTTATTTTGGAAATCATTGGCGCCTCACAATGCGTAGATGTTTGGAGCGTATTATGCCAGCCGCGGTCATTTGTAGAATTCGATAACCATATGGGTCCCTACGTCCAGCGCCGCTCAAATTCATCTGGGCCTTCAAAATCCCGATTTCTGCGTTCACGGGTTCCGCAAAAGGTAGACGTCCACCAGCTGCAGAGGTGAGCGACAAGCCAAAGCTTCAAGCTGGAAATAAGAACGACTTCGAACAAAACCCATCCTGTTCCTGCTCTAAAAGACGATCAGTATTCGTGTTCCTGGTTATTCTCAATACCGCTGAGGTTAGGCACGCTGGAGTTGGGAGAGAATTTTGCGCGAAAAAAATTCCACGAAGGAGCCGTACCTTCGCTTTCCGTTGCTGAAGAATTCTCGGTCGCCGTTCTTCAATCCTTTCCGGGAGTTTATATCCATTTAGCGAACGGATAACTCGTCGCAATCAGTTAAAGGCAGTCGAGCATTGCCGCCGCGGGGGTTGAACGAATTGACAGGCGACTGACGAAAGTGTGGTATTTCGAGGGTCGGAGCTTTCGAGCATCTTGGGTAACCAACAGATCTAGAGGGAACGGAGAACAAGATGAAGGTGTCCAGTGTTCTCGAGTGCAGTGAAATTTCCCAAAAGCGTTAGCGCCTCACCCCAGTTCCCTTCTTATTGTGATGTTTCAGTGCCTGCCTCGAACTCGTTCTCTCTAGCTCTTCTCACCATCAACAAACTCAACGGGCCAAGTACGTACATATACATCAACTTCTCTGCTCCGCAAAATATCCCCGAGAGTAACTGACAATCAATGGATCGGATACTATGTCGCCATCAATATACTTCGTCTTCAAAAGCATAACTCAGGCTTGTTCCCAAGTGATTTACACTGTTTCTATTTTACGTTTTCATCGACAAAATCAATAGGAGGAAGTACATCGATATATCCCCTCCGCAGAGTATCCCCGAGAGCAACTGACAACGAAACGAACGCCAGGATACTTCGTCTTCAAAAGCCCAATTCGGGCTGTTCCCAGAGGCATTTAAAAAAGATATACACTGTTTCTGTTTTACATTTTGGGAGTTAGGATACTATTTGGATGGCGGTGATAAGTTGAATAACTGAAAAGGCTCGACATCACTTGAATTAGTAACAGAGTGCTTTGGAAGCTTCGGTGAGTCTTATCAACCTAGTTCCCTTCCAGTAGCCCTTGAAAGACTGACGAGATCAGGAGCACGCATATTTAGTCTTCACCAGGTCAACCGATCATTGCTCGAATGCTCTAGCTATATCCTCATCAGCAATATCTTGGATACAATTCCCTTTTACACATTGACACCGCTGTGCAAAAATCCTGCAGTAAGGTCAGCCTTACAAAAAGGCTACTTCCCGCAAGAAGAAAGATGGCAAAAAGAAAAAGGATCTATGACCATCGTCTCCAACCCTCGAGTATGTATGGCCAGCAAGAAACATAGCACTTATAAAGTTCTGAACAGTCTCTTTAGGCTCGACGGAGATGACTATCGCAGCATTTATGATCTATGGCTACAACTTTACTCGATATCTTGACTTAATAGCTCGCAACTGTGGCATGATTCGAATCGCAGTCTACCTCAGCCTGAGCTTTGGATCACTGCGCATGTTTCGGTACGGACGCTTTTTGAATATGGTTTCGGCTGCTATACTCTCAAAATTACCAACGCTGCTATCTTTTTACTTTGGCTTGATGGGATTCTCAAGACGATAAATAATTAGGATTCAATATCTTCAGTCTCGGAGTAAGTTATATATAGCCGCCACCGTACGCATATGATTTCAATAGAGCTAACGAACCGTCTCAGGCGAATATGCTCCAACAGACGGTGAACCTGCGGGGTGATCTGGTTCTGCTATCCCGACTACGGCTGCTGCTATTCATTCACTTCCGGCGCAATTCAACCAAGCCAGCCATTTGCGAGTCAGCTCTCTGTTGATATAGATTAAAGGTATCTCGGTTACAATTCCTTTTTGCATATTGGAAGCGTCTTTGCTTTTATGTAAAGATCTTCCCTGGACAATGGAAGAGGTCATCGACAAACCCAGAGAACCAAACGTTGTTTGGGACGTCTCATTATCCGGCGTCTCGGGTGTTGGCCCAATCGGCCTTCTACCCTGAGCACTAGAGTACAATGCGATCGGTTCGGAAGTCCTCGCACAAACCACTCGTTCCTTTCTTACCTATCGTGTCAGGGTTTAGACAGAACACTACCAAGATGCTAATGATGAAGAATCACGTGGCAACGCTAGATTAAAGCGGCTTGCCGCGCTTGAGATGTTCAAGATCATGCCAGCCATGGCCACACCTAACCCTGGATATGACGATCCATGAATATCAAAATACAGCTTCGAATTGCTGAATTCACTTTTGATGGTATTACGGACTGGCTCGTATAGAATATAGATTAGATGGAGGGTAGAATTATTACATTTAAAGGAAGGAAAATACTGAGCATGTGTGGGTAGTTTTTTTTGTGTAGGCGATGAGAAATAATGGGTTGTTAAGAATATAAGTACATATTTTGATTCTGGGTTCAAACGATCATTCCTAATGCCACGATTACTCAATGGTACCTTATATGAAGAGAAATGTTCATTCGACTCCATCCGGATATCCTTAAAGCTCCCGTCATAAATCAACGCTTCCCAATCCATCATATCTTCCAGCCACTGTATACATGTAATCTTTTCATAGGAAATCTGTGACATACTCAGCACCATGGTATATAGATGGATATATATGCAACATGTAGCATATGCAAAATGTAGCATATGCAAATTTCCGGGTGAGATTCTGTTGCATGTATACTTAGAAGATCAGCCTCCGTAGGGCAGTAGGGCTGTAGGGCATGCGGGCATGCGGGCATGCGCATGCCGTGGCCCGAGGTACGATACTCAGCTGTAGATGAACCTACTCAGCAGTATATATATGGCCTTCTTGGCCTCTCGTAGATACAATCAATCAAGTTACTCTACCATACATAGTAACAGATTCTGTGATGCTATACATGAGTGCAAAACCATGATTTGCGTAAACATGATACTACAACAAATAGCTCATCCAGGAGCTATGGTGCAATCTATTGGCTTCAAAGATGCAACGGACTCTCACGATTACTCTCAAATATATTATAGCATTATTTTTAGCCTTAAGCCCCGCGCTCTTGATTTCTCTCAATCTTCATCAGTGTATCGTCATAGCTTGGAAGAATAGTGATTTGCCCCTCCTTCTAATAGCTAAGAAACCCAAACCATATCGTATCGCAATTCTAGGCCTTCTTCAGAAGGTCCACTTTCCCGTTCGAAGATTCCAATTCTGTACACAGTGACGCCAATCACTCCAGGACATAGTGTAGTGACATATGACTTGGATGTAAAGAAAGTTACTTGCCGAGATCGCGGCTACTCCTGTACCCACAGTCACGCCAATTGCGCCAGGAAATAGTTGAGTGACGTATAATTCGAATGTAAAGAAATGTTACTCGCCGAGCTCGCGGCTGAAACGGCTCGCTCTTGGGACGGCTTTGGAACCGAGCGAGGAGCTCGAGGTATTCTTGAAAATAAGCCGGCGGTGATGATCTCGAATATTTGGTGCTCCATGACATTGGTGTTGCGCTCAAGATTTTACCGGATTCGAAGATCTTCTCGGCGCAAAACACCTCGGGTTGCGCGATGTTCCTCCCGGATGAAGATGTCTCTTTGGCTTTGACCGAGTATGACCTTTCATCATAATTTTATGATTAGGAGTTCTATCCGCGGCCAGAGCTAGCATTACAAGCGATATCGAGTTCGAGTTGTACTCTCTCTCCAATATCTCCTTCTTCTTCTGCTACATGTTAGTCCCTGATCCAGAGTAAAGTTATTAACAATGAAAGAAAGAAAACTAACGTGGATGATTGATCCCTCCCCCCTCCCCCACCCCTGGTCCTGGCCTGAAATCCTTTGCGGCCGCTGATCTGAAGGGCGAGCAGAAGTCCCGTGCCAAGTGGTGGGGGGGGGGGGAGGATCGGTTAGTATAAGCTTCTTCTTCTGCTACATGTTAGTCAATGATCTAGAGTAAAGTGTTGATTGATTAAAGAAAGAAAACTAACGTTGAAGACCAGTCCCCTCCCCCTGGGCCAGGTCAAAACTCTTAGAAGCCCCGAGGAGTCGAAAGCCGTCATCCAACATCGTAGGCGTCGTGAATGGCCCAAATACCTCAGCAGCCCTGCAAGGCTCCAAAGACTCAGCTATATCGATGAACCTGTGTTTCTTCTCCAAATTGTACTCTTCTTCACTATGAATACTGTTAGCAAACCGCAAGACCAATGATCTGGATATAGTTACCTTTCCTCGGTGGATGAATACGCCCCTGGCCAGGGATACAGACCCCTCGAGGCTTGAATACAATTGTATCCTAAGCCTGGGCCATACATCCGGCTTTCTTAGGACGTTTTATGTATATCCTTCAAATCTACCAAACTTCTCCCATTTACCCTTTTTTCACATCTGAGTCTGGATGATCCTTGGTTTGAAACAACCCGTCGTATCCTAGACTTAGGTGTGAGTCCTCAATCGCGCCAGACATCTCTCGTTAGGTGGTGAGACAGTGAACTCGGCTAGAGTCGCGATCGGTCTTGTCATCATGTATATCGAAAGGCGGGGGACTGGTAGCAAGAGATTGTATTGATCCTGGACTTCTCTCAGCGCCCGCTACCCATTTCCAATTATGGTCCCAGGATCCAAAGGCACCACGTAGTAGACGCGCACATCAGAGTGTAAGCCTTGTTGAATCTTAGGATCCAAATGTATCGAGCATACATCGGGGTGCAAGCCTTGTTATTGTTGTAATCATATTGCATTCGGTCGCTTGCGGTCATGGCTTAAGTAGGATGCGAGAGTTGATTGAGGTCTGCAATTCTCATTTTAGAAGAGTCGGCTGTGGAGAGGGATAGTAGTTGATCTGGATGAACGCGAAGTCCTCTTGTACGAGAGTATTTTGCGGTCTTCCAGCAGAAAAAGGACCTCTCGGATGAAAGAATGATGCCTCTTTCAACCCCAAAGGGGAGCTTCACGGGATGGAAATATCTCTTCGCGCCGACTCATCTGTACCTCGCAAATCATCCGTAAGTATATCTCCTCAATCGAAGGAATCAAAGCAACGTAATATCGATCTTACCGATAGACGTGCGTGGAATAATGAGAGTCGCCCACCATGAATTCAAGAAACGCGTGAGTCGCCAGGCGTGACTTCAACGTCAAAGAGGTCAACACCTGAATCGCTACCTGTGATTGTGTGCAACGCTCACATAACTAGTGGCGAGAGGAGTACGCTCGAAAACCAGCCGTCTGACAGACAGTTTTGCGAGCGATAAGAAAATCTGGGAACGAGAGAAAAGAGTGAGGGCGAGAGAATGAGGAGTGGAGTTAGGACGAGAAGTGTTTTCTAGGACGAGAAGTGTTTTCTTTCTGTCAAGCACAAATCGTGGGTTAGAGGGAGAGCCTAGGCATGCTGCGACAGACCGGGGACTAAAGTGCGCCTGCCTGAACCGCTAGCTCCATTAAACCCAACTCACAGTTTGGTTCTCACATAATCTTGGGGCGCTTTTTTCGCTGCGCAGAAGCGTGTACCACACGATCTGAGACTAACAGTCAATAGCAATTATATCCGGTCCCGACTAGATAACCTCATCGCAACCAACAATATGTCTCCTGGGGATAGAAGACAGAGGAGGAAGATATACAGGGTGTAGTACGGCGGGAGCTGCCCTACACTCCGAGTGCCCCGTCTCGCTCCTACGATCGACGATGTGCCAATTGTTGGAGGATTGAATTTTTCGCGCAATTATTATACAAACTACCCCTCTGAAATCTCGAATTATACAAACATACAAAATAATTACCCTCCTCGTCCTAGATTCATACACACTACCATCTTTACACAGACACTGGTTCCTAATTAGTTTGACTGATGATTAAACCCCTTCTCAATTAAGCGATTTTCTCAGGCTCCAACTAGCCAGCACGACCAGTACTAGTAACATCCAACTTAAAGTCCGCAGGTACATTATTGACAATTGCCTATAGCTACCACAATTAATAAGGCTGTATACCTGCCAAACCATGGCCGAGCTAGTGCGTCACTGGATGGAGTTAATGCTCTCGGTTGAGCCAGGAGCACTACCGGATATTCCTGGCAGGGAACCCAGGTGCACATCTTATAGAATCTATACGCGGATCTATCTCACCAACGATCAACGAAACGAGCCACAAGACTTGACAGAAGCTTGCGAGAGTACTCTTGCCACCGAAAAGTACCTAGAGCACGTGATCCCAGGGTTAGGTGTGCAAGAAGTGAAGTCGCCGCGATTCAAACGAACTTTGTCAAGGGGGACTCATCGGCGATCAGAGTGTGTATTCCATTATTTCCACCTTGATTTCACCAGTTGTGTTTGAAAAATATTCGATCTTTGCTGCAGGATTTCCAGCGCTCACAGGTGTACACCTAGCCCTGAGATCACGTGTTCTTGGGACTTTTCGGCAACATGGTACCGCAGCGTATGTTCAGTCGACGAAATTACTTTTTAGTCAGAAGATTCGAACGGGAGTTCGTGATATTAATGGCTACACCGAAATCCGGCAATCGAACCGATATGTATCCACAGTTCTTTGCGGCTGCGGCGAGTGTGAAGCATTTCTTATCGAAGTTATACTGCGTTGGCCCCATCGCCTTAAAAAACCAAAGATTCCATTGGGAGTGGAAGCTACAGCTGGCCTCGTAACAGTGGTGGAGGTACATATTCCCACTCATGTAAGAGGGCCAATGCGATTGGAGCATAGACACATGCATGAATGTACGATTGTTGCAGAAAAATTGGAGTTTCTTTTCCCTTCGTCTTCATTCGTTAACTTCCAAATGTCAAATAGTCCAATAACCATAATCCCCATGTTCGGTCGACCCCCACTATTCCATTGCTCACCCTACCCCGCATTCAGATAGAATAACACTCCATACCCTTCTAAGATCATCTCATCTTTTGCGTTTGGCCTTATTCATTGACCTTCAGCCATATCTCAAGATGCTTTCGAGCCTGAGACTATTAACAAAGAAACGCAAGCAACCGGATTCGTCATAGAATCACCTCCAGGGAGGTGGTGAATCGAGTGTGAAGGTTGGCACCACCTCACCGATGCCGTCAATATCTGGATGGTAGCTAACGATCCGTGCATAGCGGCGGGCACTAGAGCGAGATGGCCTTTTCATTTTTGGACCTAAGCGATCCCCCAAAGACTGCAACATCGAGTTAGGTGCATCACTAAGTTTCCAGGTATCTGGAAGGCGTTTGACATTCTTAGCATTGTCGCGGTTCATGGACTCGGGGGTCATTGGAGCGAAACCTGGACAGAAAACGGAAAGCTTTGGCTACGAGACTTTCTCCCATCTCAGCTTCAAAGTGCCCGAATCATGTCTTTCGGCTATAACTCGGACACAGCCTTGAGCATGGCCGTTACGGATATTGACGATGTAGCCGCCATGCTACTTGAGAGACTGGATTTAAAACGGCTATCCCCAGAGGAGAAGAAAAGACCTATCGTATTTATACCCCATAGTCTTGGGGGAGTAGTGGTGAAAAAGGCAGGATTTCCATTACTTCAAATGGCAGATGAGTTCTGACAACCCAAGGCTTTGATTCTTGCCAATGAAAGATCAAACATCTACAAGGGTTTGCTTGATAATGTACACGGATCTATGTTCTTCGGGGTGCCTCATCGCGGGGCCGATTCCGCTTACTGAGGCAGCTTTGCTGGGATCCTTTCTCGGGTATTTACTTTAGGTGGTGCAAATACAAAGCTTGTTGAAGCGTTGCAAAGAAACTCCCACACATTGGTCGACATATCAAGACAATTAATCCAGATCGGGGCTAGGCTTAAGATCAGAACATTTTACGAAACTACAACGATGTTTCATCAACTGGTACGTGGACATTGCTGATTGAAGTTTTCGCCTCAGACTGCTACTCAGTTAATGAAGCTAATCGTCTCTTAGATCGTGGATAAAGACTCCGCGTGGATTGGTCTGGAGAACGAGAGGGTAGTCGGAGTTGTAGGCGCTAATCACAGAGATATGTGCAAGTTCAATGACCCCAACAGTGAGAAATATTCACTTGTGGAAGGTGCTGTCGTACAGTTAGTTAATTCTGTCACGGCTGTTGCTTCAACTCCCTGTATGTAAGATCAAGAGTCCAATTTTGATCCCCAGTCTGATATCGAGCCTCATCTCAACCAACTATACTAGTGCGTGTTTGAGCAGTAATAAGGTAGAAATCGAAACTGATATATTATTCAAGCTTAAAAACCCACCCAGAAAACACATCCGTTTTCAATAGATGGGATTAATCCGGATGAGCTCTTGCAGAAGGCCACCAGGAATAACCAAGCTGTTACCCAACCACAACGCCACTGCTTTTAGTTACCGCAACGATACTGATAGAGACTCAACGGCGATCAACTTTGCGGCTAAGAACGGCTACCAGGAAATAGTCCAACTCTACTCGACCATAGAACTAATGCTTATAACAACTACAATGAAAGTGACCACACTAAACTCTACTTCAAGCGAGTACTCAGCCGAAAATAACTCAGCACGACATGTCATAGCCTCGAGCGCGCATTGTTCAATGCGGCTGGCAACGGCCACCTGTCAATTTCCCAGTTGCTACTCGACCACGGCGCCAATATCCTCTACAAGTTCAGGAGTGACGGAACGGCTCTCACCAATGCGGCTGTTGGCGGCCACCCGGAAGTAGTCCGGTTGCTACTCGACCGCGGCGCCGACATCAATGCTTCGGACGAATTACTGGGGACGGCACTCCACTTGGCGTCTAGGTACGGCCATAGAACCACTGTCCAGCTGCTGCTCGATCGTTTTTTTGACATCCAGGCCAAGGACGGTGACACCGAGAACAGGCTACACCGTTCTGCAATAAATAGGAATATTGCCGAAGTCCAGCAGCTGCTCGACTCTGATCCTGAAGTCCAGTCCCAGGAAGAGTTAGACTGCACTGCGCTACACTGCGCAGCAATGAGTGGCCACCGGGGCACAGTCCAGTTGCTGTTCAAACATGGTTACAACCAGGTCAATGGCAAGGAAGGTATAACACCGCTGCACCTTGCATCTAGAAACGGCCACCAGGCCACAGTCAAGCTGCTGCTCGACTCTGGCTCCAACATCCAGGTTCGGACATGGATTCAACAAAAAGCGCTGGAATTCGCAGCACTGAACGACCAAATGACTGTAGTCCAGCTGCTTCTCAACCGCGGCGCCACTCTCCAAAACGACAACTGCAATTCGGCGCTCCACAGTGCGGTTACGGGCGGTCACATAGCAGTAGTCCAGCTGCTTCTTGACTGCGGAGCGGACATCAATCACGTTAGCAGATATAGCGGAGGATCTGCGCTCCACGTTGCGGTTGGGAACGGCAACCAGTCAATGGTTCAGCTGCTTCTCGATCGCGGGGCCGACATCACTTTCTCGGACGACGCATTTGACCGTTTTGGGACGGCGCTCCACGTTGCGGCAAAGAGCGGCGAACAGGCAATGATCCAACTACTTATAGACCGGCTAGCCGACATGCGGACTCGGGACAGGGAGGACGACGAGGAGGAAGAGGGCAACGGGGAGGAAGACGACGAGAACGATGGCTGAATGGTGCAGGAAAATGTGGCCCGAACGGGCTCTCTGAACTCGATTTAAGAGGGGTATTCATGGGCGTTTGTCCAGATATTTTGTATGTGTAACGTCAACATGTGGGTGAATATAGGTGGTAGAATTATTGCTCGAGTTCTATCTTCGGTCTAGTGATAAGAACTAAGAATCAAGGTTAGGTTCCAGGAAAAGAGCAAGAGAGGACGCATTAGAACCATCGGCACAAGGTTAAGTGCTTGAGTAGAGCGAATAAGAGTTAAGCCTAAGCCTGGGGAAGATCCATTCGAAGCCTCTTAAAAAAATATGTAGTGCTCTCTTCCCTGACTCTCCGTAGCGGGTGATTGCTCGCAAGGCCTCGGTTTCAAAAAGTGACGTATGAGGAAGGGCCAATTTTCCCAAAACCGTAAAGTTCGTAGGAAAAATTGAACGGACACAAATCCCCCACCTTCAGATAGCGTATAGTGAATTTTCCAACCCCAAGAAAGTTGGCTCTATCCTTCCGCCGTAGAACCCATGGACCTTCTGCCTCTCCTCCCCTTATTTCTCTCCCTATCATCCTCTCCCCACGATCCTCCCTCTATTGGAGATGTAGGTAGCGGGCGCTGTGAGCAATTCCAAAAGCGATACCGTCTTTTATTATCTACCGGTATCTCTATACGCATGATTACACGCCTCCACTTCACCACCAGCCTATACCGGGCGCAGACGAGCAGATTTCCAAACTCACCAAGTCGACATATGCATACGACAAGAAGGATGCAACCGCTGCGCGCGTCTTCTATCTTTGTATGTATCATCCTACGTGAATGTTTCGTGGATAGTCCTAATGATTATCGGTGGACAGAAGTACCTTACGCGCAATACGAATCCCAGCTTTGGACATCTGCATGTTGCGCATCCTGGTAGGACGTGGGAATTGTGGCCGCTTCTCCGGAGGTTTTCTGCACCCCACGAAGACAGATTTCAGCACTTCGACATAGGACACGAGATCATGCCTCAAAGTATCTCTCAAGGTGAAACATTGTAAGCTCGATTCCCACTCTTTTTGCTACAGACAACGTCTAACTGACTGCCAACAGGCTGTCGCATCCGGTGCGACTGCACCAACAACAACCTATCCGAGTCGATCGACTCTAGCTTGCGTTCGGCCTTCTTCTGAGCTTGATATGGTAGAGCGCGCGGTGGTTGATGCGGGACTACAGTATCAACCACCGGACAACAGTATCAATCACTGGATTAAATTGATGCGGGAAAACAGCATCAATCATCGGATTAAGTTGATTGCTGCTACCACTGTCACCACCCACTACTATGTGTACGATTCACGGTGGTTGATGCGGGACAATAGTATCAACCATCGGATTAAATTGAAAGCTCGCTACCGCCATCATCTACTTATTCCTATGGGTGTACAATGCTGTCGTACGAGACAAGATCTGAGAAATCCCGCGATATCTCGTCTCTTAAGCTCTTCACCGTTCAGATACCGCAATTTCATATCTCATTCTTAAGACGAAGTCCAAAACACCTCTGTCGAATTTTATGCTTCATGGGCCGAGGGTAAGCTCAACCGACAGCACGTCATCGACCTTGAGAAACCCGCTAGAAGGAACGACCGTCAAGCCATCGGCAGTGTTACAAACAAGCTGGATGTTTCCCTTGATCGGGCGGATCTACGCCAAGGGCGGCTTTCGACTAAGACTGATCGGTCTTCGGATCTATAGATAACCGGGCGGTCGATCTGATAAGTTGACCAAGTATGTGGTGTACACATCTGTGGAACTTCGCCGACCAGCTAGGTCGCACCGGACTGCTAGATTCCATATCCTGATGAACATTGTTCATTCCTCACGAATCACGCCTTGACTCGCGGAACTGGAGGTTGGGACAAAGAATTGAGCCACCGAACAACTCGATCGAAACTTTGGCCAAAGAAGCAGAACGCGGCCCAGAAGAATTTGCTACCCTTATCAATGATGAGTCTTTTGGGGCTTTAGCACCTGTCGAAGGAACGCTTGAGAACTCTGAATCAACTACGTCTTCAGGGTCCTTAAGTTCTTCGACAGGTGCCACTTACGAGAAGAAGAAGGCTTATACGATCGCATTTCTCTCGTGTCCAGATTTGAAATTTCTAGCCTCACTCCCACGCTCGCTCGAATCTTCCGACTCTTGGCATTCAGTCACAAGTACTACATACTAAAAGAAAACGGAACACGAGCTGAGAAGAATTGGCACCACTCATTAATGATGAGGCCTTCAAAGTTCGCATCTTCAGACCCCTTTATTTCCTTGACAGGTGCCACATACGGGAAAAAGTCACAGCACTCCTCAGCGAGGAGCTGCTTTTGGAGCCTATACACTGCGTCTTTCGGATCAATTTCATCTACAAGATCTACTTATGGATTCCCCTGCAGGTCCTACGTATGGATTCCTCTACAGGCGCTTCATACAGAAACGGAGACGTCTACTGCGGGGACGCGATTCCATTTTTAGCCATTTCTGGCTGTGTGGGGGACTTCCGAGATATTTCACCATCCCAGACGAGGCTTGAGCAATCTAATCTACTTGCTCGAGCTCACGATTCCTCCGCTGCTCGTCCTCCAATCCCAGTCAGATTGGCAGGTTGGGACTGGAGCTGAGGGCGATGAGATTGTTATCTCGCGTCCCAGTTCCACAGCCGGCTCGGGCTCACCATCCTTCCACTTCTCATCCTTCAATCCCAGTCAGAAGATTGGGATTGGTGCTGGAGGGCGATGAGATTGTCATCTTGGGTCTCAGCCCCACAGCCGGTTCGAATTCACGATCCTTCCAATTCTCGTATTCGGATCATAACCTTCGCGACATACGAATTCTTTTTCATATATATCAACCTCGACATATATATCCAAGCCATGAGTGCATTCGGCTCTCAAGACCTCTCAATTGTCGAAGACCCCCAAAATGGGTCACAAGCGACATGGACGATACCTCCGCATCGGAGGTAAGGCTAGGTTCTGGCAATACCATGCCAAATTGTGAGTTGGGTTTGTAGCGGTTCCAACCCCAGCCGAAAGATTGGGGCTGGGGTCTGGGGTTGGAGGACAATGACGAAGCCATCACTCGAGTCCCACAACCTGGGCCTGGCTGTGGGACACAAAGACGCTACCGTTCCATCAAGAAGTCCATCTACTCCTAGCTCCTTCAATCTCAATCTCGGGTCTTCAATCGTCTTCATCATCATCTTCATCTTCATCATTGAAGAACCCCAGTCTACCTTCTCGAGCCCTCTTCATCGTCTTCTAAGGCAAAAGGTTGGGATTGGAGTTGTTAGGGAGCGCCGCAACACCTCGAGGTCATTATCGAAGAACCGAAGTCTATCTCCTTCGAGTCCTCCAACCCCAGATAGGAGATTGAGGTTGGAGCTGGAGAGCAATCGCGGAGCCATCACTCGATTTTGCCCCACAGCCTGTGGTGTATGAAAGCACCGCCGTCGCTCCATTGAGAGGGTATTGGATGGCTCCTTCTCCTCCTAGATCCTTCAACCCGAATCTCTTCGTGGTCCTTCCAGTCAGGAGATTGGGACTAGAGCTAGGGTTGAAGAGCTGCAACGACATTGTCATCTCACCACAGCCACGACCTATCTTCTTCTCTTCGACCTCGGAGATCTAGGCTGGGGTAGGTTGAGAGGAAGGAGAAATTGATGGGGTGGATGTGAGTTTTCCTTGCTTGTGGAAAATAGTTTGTCGTTGCAAGAGGATGTGTGTATCACGGAAGGAGAGGGTTTTGATTGTTCATTCTAAGCCCCGGTTCGGGTACGTCAGCCTAAGATTCCCGTAAGTACGTTCGTCATGCTCATCCACTCACAGTTCATCACATTCTAACCTTACGAAGTTTCCGACTTTTTTTGCTAGTCATACCTGCAACATTCGCTTTAGTTGCCAGTGTGATAGTCATCAGATTGCCATCGTACGTAAAACATTGGATCACCGCTGTGCGGGGCGGCTGAGGGATTCAGGCGCGTTACGTTATGCTATCCATTCGTTAGACTACGGAATTTTAAACTTCTAAGCCCTGGTTTGCCGATAGCGAGGATTCGTGTGGGATTTTTTGTTTGTTGTGGAACGGAGTTTGTTGTTGCATATCGCCGGAGAGAATTTTGGCTGCATTTGGTGGCAATTGTTTTCACGATCGATCGATCGGGAATTTCCACACTACTTTTTCCTTGCCGCTTTCTTCTGCCTCATTAATTCATGGGATTTCCGTGCGGTAATTGGGGAGAGTTTTGGCTACGTTTGTTTGTCTTCACGATCGATTGGGACTTTTTACCCTAATGCGCTTTCTTTTGCCTCATGAATTCATGGGGCATCGTCATGGCCTTTTTGTACACAGACTTAAATGAGCTAAAGCTTTCTTTGGTTGGGGATAGTTTTATAGGATAGTAAATGAGAGAGGGGTTTCGTAAAATTGCACTGGCTTGTGAATATGATAAACTTGTGCGTTGGGGTGTTAGAGAATTGTGTTGGGTGGTGAAAGTGATGAGTACTCATTTCTTGCGCAATGACTGGAGTCATTAAATGTTGATATTACGACTCATTAATTTCATCATTAAGTTTCAGCCGCGCCACAACACAACACCACATTATTTCCAGCCACAGATGTATCCCGTAAGTTTCACAATAGAAGCGCAGAAGAGTGTTTTAAATTTCGGGTAATTTGTCATACATTTTTTTCTGCATTTTTCTCTGGTTCCAAATGACTTCAATTTTAACACAATAAAAAACCGATACTGCTATCCATCACAACTCGATTGACTTTAATAACTCAAACAGATGCCAACATAAATCTTCCCACATGGTTCAGAATTCATGCCAGGATATACATGTGAAGCCACCGCGTATCAAACCACCCTCGCCCTCTTACCCACTCCCCGTATCCACCACCCTCCCCTCCTTCACCTTTCCCCCCCTTACGGCTCCCGCATACACCGTCCCATTCACCACCTCCACCCCTCCCCCATCTCTCACCAAAAACCCCGCCAATTCCATCTCCTTCCCATTCCTCGTCCACACCACTGGCACACCAAAATACCTCGCCCTAACCTGTTCATACCCCACCTCCAACTCATAATACCCCCTATAAAACAAATCCTGCCACATCAATTCCGGGTTCGTATCTATCAACCAGCGACTCCCCATATCCGCAAACGCCCTCGTAACATTCAGTCCCAACGGGGAAGGGGAAGAAACAGCCGAGCCTGCGAATTCTACGCCCAGCGGGTGGGGATTGGGAGGGTAGAAGATGTTGGAGACCCATGATGCGTGTGTGTCGCCGGCGAGGAAGATGGTGTTGCTGATGTTGTGGGAGGCGAGGGTGTGGAGGGTGCGGTTTCGGTTTGCCGCATAGCCCTGGATGAAGTTCAGTGGGGGAGGGGAAGAGGGGGGGAAGGGGGGGGACAAACATCCCAGCTGTCGTACATGTAAGGGTTTTTAGTACCCGTAGCGAGGGAAACGTTCATGCTTGAGAAGATAACTTGGTTCCCGATGATACGCCATCTGGTGCCGCGGTTGTAGGAGCGGACGAGTTGGCGGTAGAACCATGATTCTTGACGTGGACCCATTAGGGAACGGGAGGATTCGGTGGAGATGGAGTGGATGTAGTCTACGTTCCTGTTTTATGGTCAGGATTGTGGAAAGAGGGGGGAGAAGGGGAGGGAAGATACCAGTATACATCTGTGATGCTGCGGTCGTACTGGCGGGTATCTAGCATGATAAGATCGAAGAGGTCGCCGATGTGGAAGGTGCGCCAGATGCGGAGGTTGTCGTCCATATCCACCTGTCTATGTTATCAGCGAGAGATATTGTGAGGATGAAAGCACACACCTGGCGTATCGGCATCCATTCGAAATATGCGCGAACAGCGTGTGCCTTACGCTGATCAACTGAGATGCCGCCGTCTTTGACGAAGGAGTCTTCCGTGTTGTTCATTTGTGCGCTGCCAGCCTTCCAGGCGTTGTCTGCAACCTCTGGTGGTGGTGATGTTAATAACTATGATAGAAGGTAGACGGGGGGAGTTACCGTGGTCGTCCCAGACTGTGATCCATGGGAACTGTTTGTGACTTTCAAGGAGGTCGAGGTCAGTACGGTATGTGGCGTATCTCTTGCGGTAGTCATATCTGTTACACTGGGTAAGTATTAAAGATGAGAGTAGTGGGAAGAGGTTGCGTACAAGGTTACGATGTTTTTGTTTGGATGTGGGAGTCGGTTCAATGTGTTGATCTCCCCCCATCCATACTAGAGTGAGTGAGGCTGCCGTTAGCTACTACTCTAAATGAACCATGGGTATGAAATATCCTACCTCGTAGATATAGTCTCCAAGATGGACAACTGGTAACATCATTAGCTGGCGAACTCTTAAAACGCACCAGTTTAACGCACCGTAGTCCACCGAATCTTTCCGGACAACATTTCCATACGCGTTGAAAAAGCCCAACGCTATCCAATATTAACATACAACCCTCGCTCGCGATGAAAAAACATACGATAATTGCTGCACGAATAAACCGCAATCCTCACACTCTTCTCCAATTTATCCTTCTTCCTCGGAGTCGTCTTAGTCCGACCAAGCGGGCTCTTATTATCCGAACCACAAACATTAAACTGGTAATAATACGTCGTAAACGGCTTCAGCCCATTCGCCTCAACCTGCACCCCGCATTAGCATCTCGCCTCTCTCATCCAAGCGTTAGCATGCCTTCACAGTATAATCGACATCCGACGACGTCCAAACCGTTCCCTTATCCACCACCTCTTTCAGCCCCATATCCTCCGCAACTTTATAAACCACACAAACCGGGGCCGTTGATACTGCCACATATCCCGCATTATCATGATCATAAAGCGGTGCCGTTCCACTGACGGTTACATTCGAGTTACTATTATCCGCACCACGAGGTGATACACGGGTCCACAGGATCACCGAATCCGGGTATGGATCTCCAGAGGCAATTCCATGGGTAAAGTTCAGATCCGCAGGGTCGAAGGGAGACGTGGGGTTATTCCGCTTTACGACCTTCCGGATTGAGATTCCCAGGTCGGGGTGGTTTAGGGATGGACTGCGGTAGTTGAGGTTCCCGCTGAAGGAGGCGGATGCAACTGTAGCGGTAAGGAGAAGTAGCGGAAGGAATGCCATGATGGTTATAGAGAAGAGATGGGAGGGAGACCACGCTTTTCATGGTCGTTGACGTCTCGTATCAGGCTGCAGCATATGAGCCAAGATCGCTGCGTCTTTTTTGGAGATAGCGTGGGGAATGGTTGGATCAGGCACCCCGGCTATATGCACTGCGGTAGCTGCGCTCCTCTTCGGTCGCGATCTCCGTGATCGCAATGCTCGCAGAGATGTGGTGTCAGACTGCGGTTAGGGTTGGCGGAGAGCGTTGCAACGTCATTGCATTTTAGCGCTTCAAAGTGGAGAGATCGAGGTGTTTTTTCGGATACAGCTGTCATAAAACTGACTCGCGGGAAGAATATGAAGCCAGTTCCACGAGTATTTCAGATGAGCGGGCCGTTAGCGTTTGCATGTGACAGGAAAACAACTCAACCGCGAAACAAAACCTCGTATGACGCGACAATAAGTATAGATCCCCGACTCTAAAATGTGTACGAGAAACGACCGACATATTACGAAAGAACCACAGTACTCTATCTCACCAGCGAATGGAATAATGATTGATTTCCTATCCAAAACACATCTCACAATATCGCATTTCAAAGTATCTATCTATCTAAACTCCAACCCCTAAGCATTCCAACCCACCTACATCACTTCACCCGCTCACTCCCCTTTCTTTCTTCCGAAACCGGCCTCAGTTGGGCATCCAGCATCCTCCCCACCGGCTCTCCAAGACCATTATTCCCCCTGTCCACAGGTATAAGGCGAGGGAGAAAAGGGAGAAGAAAAACCCGTGCACCCAAAACCAACACTCCCACCGCAAAAATGTTCAAAACGTCAAGGATATCCCTAACCACCCGTCAGCATATTCCCTTCCCTGAATCTGTGGGATGGGAGCATACTCTTTATTCTCCCTCACCAGATCCCAGAGAAACCAAACAACCCAATACACAGCCCAGCCCACTACCACGATGAGGATTCCACATAAGCTGTCCGTATTCGTGGGCGTTTCTTTTTTTTTCGCTTTCACTTTCTCTTGTTTCCGCGCCGGTGTTTGCGCCGGAGTAACCTCCTCTCTCAAACTCCTAAAACTCACCATTGACCCCCACTCCGGGTCCTGAACAAACCGGTTCCAATCCAACTCCTGCTGCAACGACTGTCTTCTAGGGTTACACTTCCCACACTCCCGGGCATTACATCTCGGTCTAGGTCTCCCCTCCAACACCCTCTGTGGCTGCGGTGGTGGTGGAGGAGGAGGATCAATCCGTTGCCACCCAACACGTTTACCAACCGTTTCATATGCGATGTATCTGGCGCCGCCACGGTCAACGGTGAATTCGCGGTATGTTTGTTCGTGGAAGTGTTGGCCCGAGATGTCGGATGGGGGTAGGTAGATGAGTTGGTGGGATTGCATTGTGAGTTGTAAGGCTGTGAGGAGGAGGGTGGTGGATGGTGATTGTGGTATTTATATTTTGTGGGTGCTTTGATGGGGGATGGAGGGTGAGGATGGAATAAAGAAATTTGGAACAGAGAATGATCTCGGTGTTTGGTTTTGTTGATGTGAGGTGCTGGTGGCTTCTATATCCCACGAGAGGGGATGTAAGGTGCTTGACGTGTGGAGCCAACTTCAAACCCCAGAGATATCTTTCTCGAGTTTCTAACAAACCTCCCTTGAAGGAAACATCACATATCACCCGAAAGATTAGCACGAGTGATGCCAGGTGACGATCAACTCAGGATCGCCCGCATAAGGAATGTAAATTATTCTATCTATCTAAGCAAAATTCGACTATCTACCCACCATTTTATTGCATTCTGTTAGTTTATTTAGTAGTATAGTATCACCATAAACCATGTGCTTTCTTTTGCAAAGTACAGGCTAGCCATATTCCATCTTCAAGTCAAAAATTCGAATCTCCGAGCAAACCCGTGCATGCGTAGGAGACTTTCCTATTAAAAAAAACAATGAAATCAGCATACCATCGGCTCAAAAGAACCAGAGCTTTGGGTACTCCTGTGATCACGTTATTCCGTCTTCCATTCTATTCCAGGGTCACACATATTCACAGTCAGCACCTAGTTATGTAGTAACACGCACATGCTGCAGAGAGATAATACATCTGAGCACTTGGTCGAGTAAATGTGTTCGCGTCGATCCCGATATCACCACGTGCCGCGGGCCCACCGAGGTATCGTTAGTAATTTAAAGGGAGTCAGCAGCAATTAGAGAACTTACCGATCACGACACAAGTTCCGTTCCTCTCACGCGTTTCGATCTACCGGGCCCCTTTCGTCTCCCGCCATCTGATGGAAAGGAAACAACACCCCACATAATCTCCTCCAAAAAGAAAAATCCATCAAGTCCAAAGTCCAAGTCCAAGTCCATTCAAGATCAGTCCAAATACTAAGAAATACAAAATACCCAATCGATATGTATCAAGTCAACAAATGAAAAATGACAAACGAAATAAAGTCCAATCAAACAAACAAAAAAACATAGTCAGACCAACAAACCCACCCAAAAGTACAAGCGAAACCGAAAACTGTTTTTCTCTCCCATAAATTTGTTGCATGCATCGTATCCCGTATCATTGATCTGACAAGTCTGGGACCAGTTCACTCATCTGTAAAGGTTATCCACTCTGACCAGACCGGTTCCCCGGCCTGGGTGTTGTTGACAATAGAATGATCGACCTTTTCATTCAGACAGCTGATGAGGTCGTACGAGTTATCCTCAATGTTCAAGGAGGCTACGAGACCATCTGCTGATTGATCGAGTTGAAGCAGGTTAGGCTGGAAATTGTCGACAGGATATTCGAAACCAAGAGACTGAGGACTTAGGAGGAACTGTTGGCTTCCCACGCCGTTGAAGCGAATCCTCTGCTCGGGCCAACTTGGGGTCGATAAGAAGAAGTCGATAGCATCCGCCTGCAATTGAGGATCCACAAAAGACTCTATATCCGGGAAGGCGGTTGATGATTGAAATACGCCATCGCTGACATGAATCGGAAGATCAGCGTCGAGAATTGACGTTGAGGCTGGTTCTTCGTTTGCTTGAGTCTCTCTTGCTTTGCCTTTGGATCGCTTGCGTTTTCTTGACGGAGGATCAGCTGCATCCTCGTCAACGTAATCGGGGTCCTCGTCAGCGTGATCCTCGTAAGTGATGCCGCCTTCTGCATCTTTGATGTCGTCCCACATTGCGCGGAGTCGCTTGAGTTCCTTCCCATCCTTCTTCTTCTTTGCATTGTTGATCTGGTTGTCGATGAACCGCTGATACGTTGTCAGTGATAAACTCTACGTGGCAATGTAGAAGGCGTATTCACCTGTCTCATCTTTCTTGGATTCGCGAGAATGTCGTCCAGGGTTGTAGGCCGGCTCATACGATACACCGAACCTTTACATTTCTAGTCTCAAGTTAGCTTAAGCCCCCGAAAATAATGTTCCAAGACACATACCTTCAACACTTCAAGGACAGTGTTGTAGCGAGTGGTAAAAGTATAACCACGCGCGACGTGATCCGGACCCTGACCTCCGTGAAGTCTCTTGAATCCAAGCTAGTTCCAGGTTAGAACATGCATACTTCGTCCAGAACAAATACATACCAAGAAATTTTGGGCGATTGTCTCCATTTGATCGGCAGTCATGTCGTGGTTCCAATGCTTGAGAGGAGCAGTGTCAGGCATATCAAAAACGTTGACCCCATCTAGGAGCGCATCAAGCAAGTCATTTAGGATATCCTGATCTCGTATTGGAAGATTGTCGGATGCCTGAAGGTTGCTGTTGACTCCAGTTCCAGAAACAACAGGGACATTAGCTGTATGGGTTTGAATGTACTGAAAGCGCCTCGCAATGTCACTGAGTTCGTCCATCAAGATTGCAAGCACCCGCATTTGACCGTCGACCCAGGCTAGAACTTCCTCCTCGGTATACCCGTTTGCTAATCCTTTGCTGATGCAGTTGTCCCGAAACTCATTGAATCGGCGCTGGTAATCTACAGCGGTTCCAGACGTGTTTTTGAAGTGCTCAATATAGTCGGCTAACAGCTTAGGATCGATATCGAGTGCAACGTCGTAACCAGCCCCGATGGTGTCGAGGTTGGTTGCAGGCATGGAGGTTGAAACAGTCGTTTCCTGTGTCTCATTATGCGAGATTAGGGTCAGATTTGGTTTGCACCTGGGTGCACAGGAGTCAGGAATTACCTTTGCGATTGCATCCACCATGTCGCCGCTCGTTTGTCGTTCCACGAGATAGTTGTGGCTTTGCTACAGGCTTCCGTGTCACCGGATCTGACGGATTCAAACGCAAAGAAACCGACGGGAGATCAGATGAGGATTGTCGAATATGCAAAAAGCCGTCCGGAATCTGATGTTGTCCGTGTTTTCGGTGTCGTACAAATTTGGTCTAAAATTGGTGGGTGAGGTTGTTGGCGATGCTATCGGAACGGAGGATGATCTGAAGGTCGTTTCGTCGGGGGCTCCGGTAATCGCGAGCACATGATTTGGAAAGGTGACCCTTTCAATGTCTGTTCTTTTGAATGTTGGAGCTCGAAGAGCAGTCAGGAACTGAAGGTAGGAAAGGGGAAGATGTTGCGATGTCGTTGCCAGGGAGGTTCAACATGCAAGTCTAGCGAGCGACAAAGGCTACATATAAATAAGAGAAAAATCCTTGCTTCTATTTTTGCCAACAGATGCGCGAGTGTTCATCGGGCCATAACCGGCCAAAGTATTGCAAACAAATATTGCAGAAGCATCATCCAGTCGAGTGATCCGGAAGTCAAAATTCGTGTTGGGAATTGTCCAGTACTTTGTTCGTCCTATGCGTTTATGATCTGACGCGAGGGCACTTCTGAAATAACAAATTAGAGAATAGATTGTAGCGATTGCTAACGAAGATGTGTGTGCAAATGACAGGATATGAATACATTTCAGATTCAGTCCACAAGCACATGCCAAACCGTGGCTATATATCAGATCTCTACAATTAGTAGTGTTCATGGTCTTGAAAACGGTATTAATTCGAAAGAAAGAGAAGGGTAATTGAGAGTTACCATTCAAGGAGAGTCAGGTGAAGTCGTGGTAGTCGAGAACATAATGGTGGAGGTCAAGGGGACAGATTTTGCAATTGGCTGTTGGCCATGGGGAACTGTTGGGAAAAGTGAAACATACACGCTGCAGGTGATTCGGGATAGAACGCATGATCCAGGCGCTCTGAGGCGCGCGAACAAGAACAGTAGATACGGGACAAGTGGCCGGCTAACGGCACCATGAAAAGAGCTATCGTTGGTTCGTCCAGAGACTATCCTTTCACCATCGGAGTGCCCCGAGCGAGGCCCTTGATAGGATTAATTGGAGACAGAATCCAGCGGAAAAGCAACGCCGGAAGACCTTTAATGATGGAGGGGGGGACTGGAAGGAGAAGTGCGCGCGTCAGAGTTGCGATTTACTCGAAGCTGTGGTCTGAGCCAGCTTTCCTGGAAATAATACATCCAGAAAAGAATCAGTAGAAGTGAGGGAAAGTGAGAGATGGCGGCTTCTCGGAGAGAGAGAGCACAGTTACTTATAGATAATACATATCTGACAGATAACACTCGTTTGGATGTGGACTCGAGTCCGGCAGTTCGGCATCTACTGTTCGCTCGTCCAATCAAGAAAGCCATTTGCATACTTATTGAACGAAAGCTCGATTACATATTGCATCCTCATTCAATATCCGGCTACAAGCATTGTGCAACCCTGCTGGGTTAATTCGATTCTTTGGGTGTTTCAACTGTAACAAACGCGGTCTCCAGCAGGCCACAGAAG
This sequence comes from Wilcoxina mikolae CBS 423.85, assembly GCA_014904905.1. NCBI lineage: Eukaryota > Fungi > Ascomycota > Pezizomycetes > Pezizales > Pyronemataceae > Wilcoxina > Wilcoxina mikolae. The sequence continues at coordinate 1,181,103 of MU122098.1, read as the reverse complement.
ACATGAGTGATATAACAGATGCTTTTTCGCTGGCCTGGTGAGACACTTCAAGTTTAGAGCTTTGAGGTGAACTCAGGTGATAACATGTGATCGAACCCTTAACCTGGTTGAAGCGTTGCAGGTTGGCAATGAAATATTGGTGGTGGATGGGAACCGGGAGACAACCTTGCCGATTGAAGGCCTCCAGTGATTGGAGGCGCCGAGAAACTTCTGCTCTCTCCTAATATGGAACCTAATCTCGTGTAGGATGTGACGACTAGGAGCCGAAAATCACCCAGCGAGATATGACACCTGATGCGAGTGCAGGATCTCTGATGCTTTCGCAAAAGTTATAATCACAATGGTATCGTCACTCGTATTTTCTCAGTGATACCTATTAATGGATCATAATTCCTCACTCGTTTTTCGAGTGATGATTTGGTGAGTACCTCTACAAATATCCCAAGGCGATATGGTGCAATGGCTAGCACATTGTCGTCAAAGACAATCAATCAAGATCTTCGATTCGATAAAATCTAAAAAGAGCCCGTTGTTGTCGCAGAAAGGACCAGGATTGATAGATCGATTGCTCCCGCAATTCCTGGTAGCTGCATGGTGATACCTATTTTCTAGAAGCCCTAGCGTCCAAGGTCAGTTTGGGACGACTTCATCATATGACTCATATCCGCTAGGCTCATTTTGGCGAATGGCAATATGTGAAACCTCTTAATGGTGGCATAAGGGAAGATGATATTTGGATGATCAAAGCCGTATTCACCCTTGAGCGTTACCGACCGAAGAATTTTGCTGTTATTCAGACCCATAAATCTAGAGGATGAGAGTTGCCTCATGGTCAGTTCAATGTCCTGCGAGGGAAAAAATCAGCATGCCCAAGATAACAGGTGTCTCGTGATATCTTCTCGGTTCATGAGCCTATGGATCTCATTCTTTGGATAACGGGTGCTTGAAACGATGTGATTCCAACGACGTTTATCTTTTCCGAAGTCGCTCCAATTCACAAGGTTCCGGAGGTAGGTCTTGTGGTTCTTCAAGGATGGTCGTCTCCAGCTACTGGCAGAGTGTATCCTCGGAAGAATCCTCGGCGATGTTGCCCGATTGAACCAGCCTGCCGAAGGGTTTCCGTAACGTCTAAATCTAGAGACGATTCGACAAAGACAAAATCATTCACTACGAAACAGATGTAAATAGTACGGGCGGAACTGGAGATGCTCGCGTGTCAAGGCTAGGAGAAAGAGTTCACCTCTGGAGAGTATAGCGAAGAGTGAAAAAGCCGAGAACAGATGTTCTATCAAGGAGATTCCTGGGATGTGGGATCCGCCATGTTATATGTGATCACGTGATGGAAAGCGCACTGTTGATTGACGAGATTAGATGGTGTTGATTATGTATAGTTTTTCGACTCGAATACCTAGACGACATGTCGACACATCTTTCTTCTCACTCTTTCATGTGAGAGAGACTTAGACTTCTCCTGTATTTACCTTAACGAAACCGGTGCGAGCGGACACAAGACCGTATCTATCATCAACGACAATATTCTTTCTGGCATCAACGGGGATGATATCCCCACGGACCCAAGACACCAGATCAAGGTCTATACTCGTAGTCTAGATACACTGTCACTCGGTAAACTCAATGTTTTGGCTACCTACCTAGGTATGTACGGTCTAAAACAGTTGGATTACCTTTGGTATTGCAGTTGGAGGTGCTGACCTCGAATGCCTATTCATGCTGAATATCAGAAAGCCTACTCAGCGGTGTCATGAGCGGTGAATGATTCACGACAAAATCACCAAACCCTTCGCTACGATCCGCGGAAATCGGCGCGCATCGGCCGGTACAGCATCTAACCGCAAGGTCATGATATATCACCCACCCTGGTACCTAGTTCCTCTTGTGCTTGTCATTTGTTGCTTTCCTACTCATACGGTGTACGTAGGAGCCCTGGATTCTTCTCTCGTCTTTGACCCCCTCTCTATGGCAATTGCACGCAATAAACAAGTACATGGGTCTTCCTCCACCACCAGTTCGGAGAGGGTTGTTCCGTGTGCGACCCCACAAGGCAGTGGGTTACCGTTATTGTTGGTTCATCTGATCGCAACTCAGAGCTGAAAATCATGTGGATTCACTTTATGACTAGAGTGTTGGGGATGTTGAATAATATTGCATTGATATTGCATATTGACTTCAGGTACAACCGGTCAGCGATTTTGACATTTCAATGGTTTATGATGGCGGATATCCAAATCTTTGATCGAGACAGAAATATTTTTTCTATCTGGGAAGCGTTGGCGAAGAGGAGGCATATTTGTGGAAGAAGGCGGAGGATCAGAGTAAGACGCGACGGCAGTGAAAGCAAGGCGGCCGAGGCGGCCAGCTCGTCCAACGTTCAGATTGGTTAAAAATGACGCAGTTCACAGAAACACCTGTCACTTTTTCGCCTCGTTTCTTTCCGCAGTGCATGCATGTAGCTTGCATACCTGATATGGGCGGCCTCTTCTATTCGTTCTAAGACATCAAATTGGTACCACTCGACGGCATCGGTAGATTAATATCATAAATCAACCAACCTGGAGCTTTCGATAAGACTCATACAAATGGATCGAGCTCGATGGAACTACCCCGCGCTTCCAAAATTCAGTCAAAGATGTCTAGCGTAGACGTGGCACTGCCTGCGAGTGGAATATCGCATCGATCCCTTGCATTCATGCTTATTGGCTCTATGGTTTCAGGGTGTAAACGAAGTTTCTATTCATCAGCCTCGAATTGCATTTTCAAGCTGAGCAAATACCGTGTGCTTTAGAGATGCTTTTGTCGGACTGGGTTAGTGGAGATAGCGGTTTAGACTTTTCCCCAACCACGGTCTAAATACCGTGTCTATGTCGACCTGAGTCGCGCATCCCCATTGCTCTATAACTACTGCACTCTACTGCACATACTATCTTAAAACACGGTTGGCAATCGAAAATCTTCAGAAGTTCAACCTTCACCTGATGTCAATTTAGCTTGTCGACACACCGACCGAATAGTGTGCTAAATCGCTTCTTACCAGTGTTCTACGGACGATGTGGCGGATTTCATGTCTCGTGGCTCTTCTCACTGCCACAAACTTTTGGCTTTCTCGTTACAACATGAGTGCGGTCGCCTCGATAATGGCGCTCGTTGCTGCCTCAATATTTATGTGGTCCGGATACAACATGGATGCGGAAGAGGACTTTGAATCATCCACTCAATTCGCTGTTGGCCTGAAACTCCTGGCCGAACCAGAGAACCCCATTGTAGAGTATGTCAACTCGCCTTGTATAACGTTTGATTGGCTCGGTACGCTGAAAAATGACAGCATTGTGTTCGTTCATGGGCTCAACGGACACTGGAAAAGAACCTGGACTGCCAGGAATCAAAAGTTTTGGCCCGAAGACTTTTTGCCTGAAATGGTACCCCAGGCTCGAATTTTCTCCTACGGCTACGATGCGAACACCCATGGCGCACACAAACTTTCTCTACTGAGCTTAACGGATCAGGGGCAAGCCCTTGTGAGGAGTCTTGCTGCCGAAAGACGGAAAAGCAAGGTTTGACTGACCCGCTGTCTCGCCTTGAATTCATTAATCTCAATTTACTAGACTGAGCCACGGCGTCCCATCATTTTCGTTGTTCATAGTCTCGGCGGATTGGTTTTGGAGACCGTATGCCGAAAAATTTCCCCTGTGATTCACAGTCAACATTAACTCACATCATGGCAGGGCCTTATCCATGCCAACAATCGCGGAGCGGGGGATCTCGATAGCCACAAAGAAATCAAGCTCGCTAGTTACGCCGTCCTTTTCATTGGCTGTCCACACCAGGGCGGAACGGGAGCGTGGTATGGAAAAATGATTGCGCATATCGCATCGTCCGTCACTCCCACCAATTCAATGATTCTCCGACATCTCCAGGTAAATTCTGAATGGCTCCGAGAGCACGGGTCCAACTTTATGGCCATCAGCAAAGATCTGGAGATGACGTTCTTCTACGAGGAATATGCCACAAAACTCCTTGGACCAATAACAAGTCATGTATAATCTCCCAAACTTCTGCGATCCTGCAATACCGGTATACGACACGGTGAACTGACACTTTTGTAGATCGTTCCTCAATTCTCGGCGATCATTCCTGGGAAGTCGAATTCAGAGGCCATTCCCCTTCCAGGTGATCACAAAAGCATGGTCAGATTTTCTTCACTGCACGATCTAGGATTTGGAATAATCGTTGGAAAACTGCAAACACTGATCGACGACATGCATAAATGGCAAGCATCTCAGGGTCGGTAATCTGTGCGTTGAGGAGATATTTTCCAATACTTTGCGGCTTCAGAAACTAACGAATGTCCGATTTTAGTTCTGAAATTGAGTGGAAGAGAGTCTGAGCCAGCATTTATTCCTGAGGACTTCAAGGTTTCTTTTTGGATGTACACAGTGAATGAAAATTTTTGCGGCAGAGAGGCTGAGAGAAAGAAACTATGCGAGATCTTGAGGACGAAAAAGCGGACAGAACATATCTCCGCCGGAGACCTAGTGAAGGACGATATTGGACGCACTACTGTCGCAATCTGCGGCCAAGGTGGCGTGGGCAAATCCCAGCTTGCCTTGCAGCATGCTCACGACTTCTCAAAGAAGGCGTACACCTCCGTCTTATGGATCAGCGCCAATACCAAAGCAAACATAGATCTTGATCTGTCCCAGGCTGCAGAATCGATTGTCAGTCATTACTCCGCAAAATCGGAGGCAACCTATCAGCGGTTCGCACGTATATTGGGAATCCCTGAGGCTGAGAAGCGGGGTTCTTTGCCTAAAAACCGTAGCACAACATTGAACAGAGACATTGTCAAAAAATGGCTCGCCATTCAAGAAAATTACAACTGGCTCGTCATCATCGACAATAGTGATCGTTTCGACGAAAATACATCCCAGCCCGAAATTCCTGAAGCCGATTTTCTACCCAGCACAGGCGGTAGTGTCATTGTGACCACGAGACTGACACAGCGTGCTCTTATGACAACCATCGAGCTGAAAGAGATGGACGACAAGACCAGCCTTAAGTTATTTTTGGGAAGTGCAGGGCTGGTCGAGGAGGAGCTAGAACCGAATGGTATGTGGGGCCTATCGTCTTTACCATGGGGCGTTAACTGGCACATTCAATCCCCAGTAAGCAGCGAAAGGGCGTAGTTGGATTAATGAGAATCTCACAGTAATCGTTGAGGCAAAGAAGCTTGTTGAGAAGCTCGGTGGTCTCCCAATTGCCCTCGACCAAGCAGGTGCCTACATCAAAGCACGGCAATATGGCATTACCGAATATCAAGAACTCTTAGAACGCCATTTTAAGAATGTTGCTGGGACGAGAATTGGCTTGTCTGTTCAGGTGTATAAACAAAGTGCGTTCTACTCGACTTGGGAAATCTCATACATGGATCTGAAGGAACGATGCCCAATTGCTTTGGAAGTTCTGCTTTTATGTGCCTTTCTCAACAACGAAAACATTCCAGAAGAGCTGCTATATCGAGGGTTGGAGTCGGACTATGGTATGCATTCCATCAGGCTTCCAACGCATGAGCATTATTAATAGAATGTATGACAGACGAAATGGTTATCAACGAAGCCATCGCTATGGGAGTCACCTATTCCCTCTTCAAACGCACAAAGAGCAACGATTCCCGGTTTACTGGTCGTACTCTCACGATGCACCCATTGCAGCAAAAATCAGCACAGTCCCGGCTTTCCCCGGAAGACCAACAGCTGTACACGAAAAAGATCATGGCAACAATATCCTCAGCTATCTCAATTCATGCTAGAAAGCAGAACGATAGTGATTGGATGTTCACGCAACAAATGGGGCCACACCTAATTGCATGTCGTGAAAATCTCGATACATACTTGAAGGATATCACGTTGGAGGTTCAATATGCAATGCCCGCCCACAGCCTCGGCGTTGCATTCGACGACCTGTCACTCTATCGACTCGCGGAGTTTCCGTATCGAAAAGCCCTCGAGGGTCTTGAACATGCCGGGGGCGAACAATCCACGGACCACAAAGCCAATCTTATCAAAGTGATGCGTTCTCTGGGTCAGAATCTCAGCTTCCAGTCACGCCACAATGACGCGCTTCAAGTTCTTGAACCAGTCCTCGGACTCTGTGAGCAGCCTGACGGTAAAAAATCGCAGACGTACCTAGCAACTCTTTATAATATCGGGTTGGTCTATCGCTACAAGGGCGAGTACGATAAGGCTTTGGAGGCGTACAAAGTTGTCTACGACGGAAATGTTGAGCGACACAATGACAGAGAATGCATTGGGGCTCTGGAGGCGATGAATGAAATGGGCTACACCTACCTAGTGAAAAGAGACCTCGACACCGCACAAGAATATCTCGAAGCTGCCTTTGAAGGATACAAGAAGAAATTAGGACCCATGCACCCGTCTACTCTGACTGCAGTTCACTGGGTTGCCTCGGTTTATCTGCGCCGGGGGAAGTACGACGACGCACTCGAGTGGTACCAAGTGGCATACGCCGGACGGGAGATAAAACTCGGGAAAGATCACCTTGCAACACTAGCCACAGTTGCTGCAATTGCAGAAACACATATACAGCAGGGGAGATATAAGGAGGGGCTTGATGGGTACCAGAGGGCATTGGAAGGTAGGATTGAGGCCTCAGGGAATAAGTCAATGTGGACACTGTCGGCAGTCCACGGTGTCGGTGTTGCTCTTCAGGGTCTAGGACGATACGCCGAGGCATTGGAGTTTTTTGAGCTGGCGCTAGAGGGCAGAAATGAGATGTTGGGATTAGATCACCCGCAAACGCGGGAGACTATGGAGTATTTGGAGAAGTTGCATGGGTTGTTGGCACAGGAGGGCGGTGCAATTCCCGATGGTGTATAAGGGCTTTGGGGATGTGAGGAGGAGAAGGAGGAAGCGGAGGAGGAGGAGGAGGAGGACAGGCAAGCGTAGTATGGATAATTCACTATAAGATGTCCGGACAATTTATGAGTGGATAAGTGAACTAAGCACACCATAAAGAAAAAAACAATAGCATTGCCGCAATGACATTCGGTGTTCGTATGAACAGGATATCTGGTGTGTTCCTCGAGAGGTCAAAATAAGCTTGCCGAAATAGAGACAATATCAAGGGTCATCTTTATTTCAACCTCTTAACCTCGCGAGTTCGGGTATGATCCTGGGAAACATCTTTTGGCTCAACGAGCCTGTATCCGCAAGGCCATGGTCGTGAGACTCTTAATTTCCGACATTGGATCAATCAACACCCAAAGCATCACCTCGCCGAAGTAGGGATTTCAACTTGCTATGACAGAGAAGTGGAGAAGGAAGTTCTCGGACGCAAACTACGTTTCATAGAACCGACCAATACTGGAGCAAACTTCCAGAACTAGACAATGAATACGAGGTCACTGGGTTCATCAATAAGCAAATAGGGGGGGTCGGTTCTCTCTGTGTCAGAGCGCGCTTTTGTCACACGATACCCCTGACATTGCTTATTCTTGTGCAACGCAACTTTTCTAACAAACTCACAATCCCACCGAAACAAAAACACACATTCCATTAAAAACAGCATATCACCCCAAACACCACTCCCATCTATCTACAACATAGCAATCGCCGCCACACCCGCCGCCAACGCCGCACCCATCCCCGCGACCCTCGCAGCCCCACCAGTACTCTGCGTCTCCACGCCGGTTCCACTGGCCGCAGCACCCCCCTTCGTCGCGGTAGGTGCATGCGTAACCGCCGCCTGCGCGCTCTTCAAGTCCGCCTGAAGACTACTCTTGACCTTTGCGGGGAGGTACGTTTCCGTAGCAACATACTTGGTGACAATACTCTGGATGTCGGAGTACATTTTTGTCATTGCGGGGTCAGTGGCGATAGCGGAGGGGTCGGTGGCGGTAAGTGAAGGTATGGACATTGTTTGGGCGTAGCTCATAGCTGCGGAGACGATGCCGTCTTGGAATTTGGAGAAGCCGGAGACGGTGGAGTATTTTTCCATCAGGGAAGAGAGTTCGGGGTTGTTGGCGTATTGGCCGAATGGATTTGCGCCCCTGGGGGGTTAGCTGGAGAAGTAGGGGAAGGAGGGGGGGAGGAGACAAACCCGTTTGCAGTTGCGACGGCGGCGAGGGCAATGGGGAGGATGGCGGTGAAACGCATGTTTGTGAGTGAGTGAGTGAGTGAGTGTGGTTGACTGAAAGGAAGGTAATGAATGTGGTAGTGAGTGAATGTGTTTCTCGGAGGAAGAAGAAGGAGGGGATGATGATGGAAAGGGGAGGTTTATATGTATTCCATCCTCTACCGCTGAGACATTGTTGGTTGGGGATGATTCGTATTCACGCCTTCCCCCGCTAGTAGCTCTCCGCGCGTACAGGGCTGTGCTGCTGTCCTACCCTCCAAAAAGCAAGAAGCAAGCGAAGCAACACCGAGACTAGGCGGTTTGTGAGAAGTAATCCGGTGTGGCGGAGTTACTGTGCCTCGCACGTACCGTATTGTCGAGCCTATATATTTCGGCCCGTTGCGCATCGTTCATAAGGGACCCACAATGCTGTATGACAAAAAACCTTTAGATACTGTAGTTGCATGGGATCATCATCGAAAAGAACCTTAAATTAAATTAATTGTACGAGGTGCACTCCGAACTCCGGTGGAGGACTAGCGGCGCTTCATACTCCCTGCTCTCATACAAGTGATCTGCCTACACTCTGTTCCAGAGTTCATGAGGATCTTTCGTCCCCAAGCACAACTTCAACAGCTTTCCAGCTCAAAGGGGTTGTGGGAATCGATAGGTATCAGGACAACTATGTAAGCCCAAAGTCTACAGCTGAATATCGATACAGACAGCTAGCGAGCAATACAGACAGCTAGCGCACACTTTCACCCACCAATTGGCCCATCCTAAGTACCACATCATTTCTACGCTGTACCCTATCAAATCCCAAGAACCGCATCAACAAAAAATCCCATATCGGTATCAAAATATACACACTACACCCAAAGTTTACAACTCCTCCTCCCCACGCTCCCTATCTTTAACCACCGCCTCCAACTCCGCAATCCTCTTCTCCAGCTCCGGAACCTCCCTAAGCTGCATCTCCAGCTCTTCCTTCTCACTATCCCCACCGACCAATATTAGCCTCATTACTTATGGGGGAAAAAGGGGGGCACAAACTCTTCAAGCTCCAACCGCTTCTTCGCATCCAGCTTTGTGAAGACGTAATTCCCCTGCCCATCGAACTGCAGGATATTCTCATGGTACGTCCACAAGCTTCTACGGTGGGATACGGTGATGAGCGTGATACCTAGTGCCTTTGCAGTTTCGTACAGTGTTTTTTCCGTCGCAAGGTCTTGAGAGGACGTACATTCGTCCAGAATCGCACTGTGATAATCAGCATCCTCCTTCTCACCTTCAGGATAGTAAAAGGGGGAGATACTATCTCGGCCGATGATAAAACAACCTCGCCATCCCAACCCTCTGCTGAATCCCATTACTCCACACCTCTCTCCACTCCCTCTCCGCGTCCCACCCACCCTCCTTCATATCCACAATATGACCAATATCCACCGTTCGCAGGATCCGCATCAAATCGTCGTCCGTCACCCCGCGCCGCGACATCTCCATCCTGCTTTCGGGGTAGATAATCTGCTGTCGTAGCGAGCCGCGAGAGATATAGGGCCGCTGGGGGATATAGAAGATTTCTTCTGGCGGGGGTTTCCGGACTTCACCGCCGTACACCGGCCACAGACCTCCCATGATTCGGAAGAGGGAGGATTTTCCGCAGCCGTTTGGACCGACGATGAGGAGGTGTTGGGTTGGTTTTACGGAGAAGGTTAGGGAGCGGACGAGGACGTCGCCGTTGGGGGAGACGATGGGGACGGAGATGAACTCTATGTCTGAGCTTTCGGTTACTATTCCTCGTCCTGAAAGGACGGAGGCGTTGGCTTCTGTTGAGGCTGAGGAGACGAGCTTCTTTTCGAAGTGCCCGCGGTGGATGTCTTCGATTACGTCCAGTAGGGAGGCGACGCGGGAGGTATAACCGGCTAGCTCGGTGATTTCTTTGTATGAGAACATTACTCTTCCGAATGCATCTGATGAGGAGAGAAGAAGGCGGCGGTTGGTGACGAAGCCCTCCGTTCTGTCTCCGAGTGTTACCGTGGAGGCGCCGGGGATCTTAATGAATACTGGTACCGAACACAGTATCAGTCCTAACGCTCCCCAGAAGTATTTAATTACAAAGTCTTCCATCATCCCGTGGTAGAGACGTCGGCGGAGGATGTAGTTGACGTGTTTGATCAGTGTGAAGTAGCCTTTGTCGAGTGTTGTCTTCTCAGCTTCGTGGCCAGAGTAGAGAGCTATTTCCTCTGAGTTGTCGATAAGGCGGCTGTGGGAGAAGCGGAATTCGCCTTCGAGACGTGCTTCGTCCGCGACGTATTTTCCGAACGGAGGTGTGAGAACACGCATAACGTTGGCCGACACCTGCACCAAGAGCGCCATGGCAAACAGTCCCTCGCCGCCTACGTTTCGGGAAAGCTGCCAGTTGTAGATACACATGTCGAGCACTGGTTTGGCTATGTTTGAGTAGAGTTCTGCCAATGAGTTTGAAAACTTGGAGACGTCGACGGTAATAAGTTGGTCGGCGTTCTTGATTCTATCATCGAGGTTGCCCAGCGCGTAGAATGTCATCTTGGAGAGGTAGCGGTCGTGAATATGTTGCGTCAACCGTGTTCGATATTGTAGCGCCAGTTTGCATTGGTGGTAGGAAAGCTATTCCGTTCACCATAATCGTCAGTCTGCCGTCTTTCCCACCAGAGAGGAAAGCGAACCATGGAATTCGTAAACGTCGCCGGTACAGCCACAGCCATCCACCACACAATCCCCCACAAAAACTCCCTCCCCTTTCCCCTCACGAGCGCGCTCACAAGCTTCCCGTCCAGCTCCGCCACATACAGACTTATCAACGTCCGAATCACCAAAAACACCGTATGCGAGATCAGTAACCGCATCTCCTTACTCCTCACGCCCGGAATCACAACCTTCAGCAGCCGGAATAAGTTCCGAAAGAACTCTCGGTTGAGCTCGACTTTCCGCTTCTGCCCGACAAAGTCGGGGGTGCTTGTTCTGTCCGACACTGACGCATCTTGTTGTCGCTGACGAGCGGCTGCAGCCTTCTGCTCGTTGACTGCGTTGCGCGTACGGTTGATGAGCGCGATGAACAGGGTTAGGTAGACGGCGCGCGAGATGTTGGTGCGGTGTTTTAAGTAGGTGGAGGAGGCGTACTTGAGGAGTGCGGAAAGCGAGCCGTCGGAGAGTAGGGAGAGCTTAGATTGCGCAGCCATTGCGGCGAGAAGCCGGAGGATGTGTTATCGAGGAATCAATGGCGGTGTAGGTCTGTGGAGAGCGAGGAGAGTTGAAGATGTGATTGCTGAGCGTGGTGACAGGTCGTCGCGCAGCTACTCCAGCATGTGACGCAAGCCGAGGCAACACGGCGATGGCAGTGATGCCGTGATGTTGAGGCTGAACATGAAATATATTAATGTTCAAAATAAATGAACATCTACGGACAATTGAACATTGGGCAAAATTGTTTGGACAAAAACAGGTGCATATTCTTTCGACCTTGGAGTCAAGCCCGCTCGTACAGAAAGCGTTCCGCAAGCAAGGAGGAGGTGATGATGCTCTCCGCCCAACCTACGTCACCGCCAGGCACCCAGTGAGTGGCAGCGGGAGGCTGTCGGTGGATGAATTTGTGGTGCAGGAGAAGGAACAACCTTCACCATCTGCGAGACGCGGCTCTGCAAAGCGGGGTGCCAGATCCCCCACCAAATCGTGTTTCGTCAACGCAAGAGTGTCGAATCGGAATCAGAGAGACAGAGCCAGAGAGAGATAAGAGTGTCCACCGACCAGCGAGCATAAGAACTGCCGGTACTCCCGCCGACAAGACAAGACCAGACAGACAGAGAGACCCTCAAATCCCGCGCGCGTTTCTACCTCTGTTCACTCTCAAACTCCGAGTCGCACTCCTCCTCCGCGACGATTTGCCACTCCCCTCCTGTCGATAAATACACAGCGGTGATCTGCGCACTCTGTACTCTAACCTCACAGCTCTTCCAGTTCTACCGCGCTTAAGCCCTCACTCATTACCTCAAAGTCGCCATCGTCATCCGATCCAGCAACTCCAGAATCCCAATGGCTCCAACAAACCACCGTACCGTGTATGGAATGTCAAATGTACGTTCATTCTCTCCGTTGTACCTGACGCGTTTCGTTTTTCGCCGTTCTCCGCCATTCTTCTGAAAGGGTGCTGTCTTTTTCGCCACACTACACTTCCCCTACCCCTCCCCGCCGATTCCCAGCAAACGATTCGAGACTCCCGGTTCTCGGCGACTCGGCACTATATGCACTAGACCTTACCCGTTTCGCCTGCGGGGGACGACATCCGGCGGGGAAATTGAGATGAGATTGAGAACGAGGGATGGGAGGAGGGTTAAAGATATATGAGGGATTACGGATTCCCTTAAAAAGTTGAACTTGATCCTTCAAGGTTTTAGCGGTCAAGGTTCCAGCGGCCATTCTTACCTACCATGGAGTTCCCTCGGCATGAAAACGAAGTTTGGAAAACCCAAACGACCTTCTTGTACCGATCTTTTACGTCACTTGGTGGTTTGTTCTGCATCAGCAAAGCCGGAAACGACGATTATATACTTTTCATCCTTTGGCGTGGGCAAACAGAGGCCCAGGATTCGTTCGTGTCATACGGTTACTCGCGCAGACTACATTTCCCAGACATCTTAATCCCCGGGAGCGTTGGACTTGCCTCTAGAGGGCTGTGAAGTGGAAGAGGGCAAAAGCAGGCGCCCTTCACGATCCCGATTGAAGTTGGATCAATCTCTTCACTCGCTCGCAGGAACTTGGCTGCTGAGATTGCACAAGAGAAAAGAAAAAATACTCCGAACTTTCGATCGCCTGCCTGTCCCCTAATCTCCTTCCCCTTCGAGAGGGTTGGTTGGGTCGCACCCGAGACTCGGTATTCGCAGCGCAGAGATTTTTCCGTTACCTCGACTCCGAATTACTCTTGTCTTGTTCGGACCGTTGAACAGCAAACGGAACCGCACTCTTGGCCCACGGAACCAACCGGGACGTAGCTACAGGGGTCATCGGTTCCTGTTCTCGCCCCGCAAGCGCACGGAAAAAAATACAAAGCTGTCTCCCCGCCTTTTTAGGGTGGCCGAGCTCCAAACAAGGGACGAAACTTGAACGAACGAAGAATCCGCGCAGAAAGCCGATGCAGAAGCCCTGACCAACTCGTAACACAACTCTGCAGCATCAACCGTCTTAAGCCATTCGATTGCTTGCAGTAAGCATACGCCAATTGCCCGGTTATCTGCTTCAACTGCGGGAAGATCTCAGACAGGACAGAGGCTATCTGTGCACGCCCTGTCGACGAAGCAGACTTTCCGCAATATCACGCGACCCTCGGACTGCATTCGCGATTCGGAGCTGTCCAGTCCGCCGCGCGCCTCACCTACATCTCCCCCTATTTCGTCTCGTCACCATATTGCCCACCGTCCTCCGTTTGTCTTGTTCGTTGTTTGTTTGCACACCTTCCTACGTCCAACGTCCCTGAATCTTGCCCATCCTTTCAGCAACAGACATCGCCGAGTTACCCCCGGCTGTTGTCCGGACGAACTAAACACCTTTAATTGATCGCCATTCTACTTTCTATACTTGGATCTAGCGCACGGAGCCCTCCATATAGTTTTAATATCTCATCCGCATCTCTCCCAAACACCGACCACATCTGTCTCCTTTTCTGCACATTCTTACCCCCATTTTTTGCACTTTCTTTTAGCTTTTATCTTTCACAATGATTGGCCACGTTTTCTGGCTGAATGGCTCTGAGGGGGAGAACGGCGACGAGCTCTTGCACCTGACCTGGGGAACTAACGCTCATGATACACAGCTTGACAATTCGCAGATATGCGTGGTGATGGTTGGTCTTCCGGCGCGAGGCAAGTCCTTGATTGCCCAAAAGAGTCAGTTCCCGTTCCAATAAAGCGGCTGTTGATACTAACCCATACAGTTGTTCGATACCTGAAGTGGCTCTCGATCAATGCCAAGAGTTTTAACGTCGGATCCTATCGCCGTGCAGACACCCCGCAGCCGTCGGCAGAATTCTTCAATACCGGTAACACCCAAGGAGAGCGCATGCGACGAGCGGCGGCCGAAGCTGCTGTTTCCGATATGCTTAAGTGGTTCGGCGAAGGTGGTCACGTCGGGGTTCTAGACGCGACCAACTCTACAAAAGCTCGTCGTTCATGGATCAAGCAGCAGTGCGACGCAAAGGGGTATGAATGTCTGTTCGTCGAGAGCAAATGCGACGACGAGAAGCTAGTTCTCAACAATGTCCTTTCGGTCAAGACTTCGTCGCCCGATTACATTGGCCAAGATCCCGAAGATGCAGTTCGCGATTTCATGGAGCGCATCCGGAATTACGAAAAGGTGTACCAGTCGGTCGGAGATGACGAAGAGGTCACATTCGTCAAGTTGATAAACGTGGGAAGCCAAGTAATCATCAATTCCGTTCAAAATTACCTTCAGACGAGGATAATCTACTTTACTATGAATCTGCACATCACTCCCAGGTCAATCTGGTTATCTCGAGTAAGAAAACAACAGTCCCCGTTTCGGAGTATAACAGCTAACAATAGCGATAGCACGGTGAATCGGTATTCAACGTTCAAGGCAAGATTGGTGGAGATGCCGACTTGTCGGAGCGCGGATACGCCTACTCACGTGCTCTTCCGGAACTTGTTGCTAAGTCTGCCGGAAACACGCCGGTGACATTGTGGACTTCGACTATGAAGCGAACAATCCAGACAGCCCACCACCTGAAGTACCCCAAGAAGCAATGGAAAGCTTTGGACGAGCTTGATGCGGGAGTCTGCGACGGCCTGACATACGAAGAGATCGAGCAGCGATACCCCGAAGACTTCCGTGCTCGTGACGACGACAAGTACGATTCCCCCTACCCCACACCGAACCCTAGCGCCTAATATGATTAGATACAACTACCGCTACCACGGCGGCGAGTCGTACCGCGACATCGTGATTCGTCTCGAACCCATCATCATGGAGATGGAGCGCGGCGAGAACATCATGGTGGTAACACACCAGGCCGTGTTGCGCTGCATCTACGCATACTTTATGAACGTCCCGCAGGACCAGTCTCCGTGGATGGAGATTCCCTTGCACACCGTTATTAAGCTCACCCCGCGCGCGTATGGCACGCAGGAAGAACGGTAATTCCCCCTCCCATCCCATCTCATCCCAACTTTCCCCCGCTGACCCACAAACAGCTTTAAAGCCGAGATCCCCGCCGTCTCGACCTTCCGCGCCAAATACGCATCCGCCAACATGGGTGCCGGCTCATTGGACGTCGCCAGCGTCGCGGCAAGTCCTATTCCTCGAGCACAGCTGGATGGCGTTGTGGAAGCCAAGGATGATATCATTGCCGAGGTTGTAGCCGCAAAGCAAAAGGAACGGGAGGCAATTAACGGGGTAAAGGAATAAGGGCGTTTCATTTTCTTGTGTATTTCCGCATAGTCTTACACGGTTGTGGCTTTCTGCACTTTTTTTTTTCATGCGCATGCGGTTGTGTGTTTTTTTTCCCTGTACGTTACACGTTGCTTCGTGTGGGTAGTGGGGGTGGCGTTGATTTTTCCAGGCAAGGCGCAAAGTATACAAAACAAACGGATTGTCTCGGGTAATTTTGTCTTGGCCTGTCTATAAAACCCTCACCTCTCCCCCCTCCCCTCCTTCTTCCTTCCCCAAAACACCAGAAAACAAGAAAACGTCCCCAGGAAGAATTCGCTCGGACCCATGTGCATAGCCGACCACCCCTTTTCTTTTTTTTTTCTTCACTTATAAAATCTTGAAGAAAAAATAAGGGAATGGGCAGGTTTTTTACACATGGATCCGAGCGGATCCATTCTGTGGGAGGTCTTCTTTGTTGTGTGGAGGAGTATGGAGGGGAGGGGGGGACCTCGCGAAAGCTAATGCCGTCTGTCAACGGTCGGGCGCGAGCATTGGGGCTGGGTTTGACGCCTGGCGAGCGAGGAAGAATGAATGATAGAAAAGAATGTCCCGCTTGCATAGTTCCGTCCTTCGACTACAAAAAAAAATTGTAATGGGAGTGTGCGGTGGAATTTTTGGGCTTCTACATTTTCTTGTTTTGTGGGGGGGAGGATGGTGAGAGGGGTGAGGGGAGGAAATAAAGTTCGAAGGAACGATGAGAATGTGCAGCGGAATGCGGGCCGCGGCCGATGACTCCCGAAGGTGGAAAGTAAGAAAGAAGGGAGTGGAATCTAGGCTGCCGTGAAGAGACACGTCACGTTGGATGAGGGGTTGTATGATGATGATACAGCCCAGCCATTTATACGCAACGCATTGGTTGCCGCGAATGACTAGGTTCATCAGGCATCAGAAGGAACTGTACCACCCAACAACCGATATCGCCATCCGCGCATGAAGGGATGAGCCGAGGTGTATGTATGGGGATGGATATGTGGAACACATACAATATAACAAACAGCAGCCTTTTTCCATAGCCACAAAAAAAGTACATATCAAATCAAACAAAGAATTAACCCACAACCGCACCCATCTTCTCGGGCCCTAATGTCTTCGGATACAACCCCGCCCTCATCAGTGGATTCCACCTATGCATCGTATCCCTCTGTACCTTCCCACCTATATACATCGCCACACTAACCCCACAAACCGCCGTCTGTATCGCTCCAATAACATAAAACACCTCCTTCGGCCCCCGTTTCACAACCCAATCATTAACAAAAAACGTACTTCCAAACGCCCAAAAGTTCTTTAGCAACAACAAACTCACCATCATCTCCACTGAAATATCCCTATGCGCGTCAAGGACATAACTAAACGTTGCGGTGCAACTCATCACAACCCCAAACGTTAGTAGTCCGTAACAGATACTCGGGACAATCCAGTGTGTGTGTGCTTCTGCTGCTACGCCAAAGGTGTAGATCCCAGGCAATGCAATGATGGCAACGGGGATAACGAGGAGGATCCGGAATTCAGGCTCGTAGATGTTGTTGTTCCACTTTGCCATGTATTTTGCCGCCGAGTCGGAGAATACCCCGGCGATGAAGTAGGAACAAAGGGCGCCGATAAACGGGGCTCCGTACATGTATCCCAGCTGTGCGGCGTCGTAGTTGTATGGGGGTGCGGAAAAGACCTGAGCAAGGATGATGGACACGCTGATGCCCCAGGTTATGAATGTTCCCTGGAAAAGGAAGGCCCAGATTGTGGCTGGGTACATGAAGAGGACGAAGGGGGCTATGATACACCGGATGAAGGATTCCGATGAGAAACGGCCGTTGAAAAGACGGAGTTGTTGCACGAAGGTGTGTTTTTGTTCCTCCTCCACAGGGGTGGTGTCGAGGCGGGAGTCCAGCTCACTCAGATTCTCGTGAGAGGATGTGTCCGTGTCGAAGATTGCGGGACGGTTATACATGTGCTCTGGGACGAGGAAGAAGACAAGGACGCAGATGGGGCCGAGGAAGGATGCTATGATGATGTATTGTGTTCGCCAGCCGTGTTGGACACTGATGTATCCGCCCAGAACGGGCATGAAGAAAGTTGAGCCCAGGAAGCAGAGGTTGTAAAATGCGACACGTTTTCCGCGTTGATGTACCTGCTATTCATCAGTTTCTCAATCCACAACGCAGAGCGGGGGGGGGACAAACGAAGAACAGATCTCCAATCGAACTCGGAATCATAGTTTCAAACACCCCAATCCCAAACCCCTGTAGCACCCTCGCCGCAAGGAAAGAATTCGCAGTCTTAACCTTTATATTCCACGCCACGCCCGCAAAGCAAATAATCGTCGACAAGAGATACACCGAGCGCTTCCCCCAAATCCTTGAGAACGCGGACCCGATGAGACCAGCGAGTCCCGAAGACCAGAACTGCCATCCGGACCATTTCGCGACCTCGGTGAAGGTCGTGTCGAATTCCTTAACCAGGATTCCAGTGACGGGAGATGTCGATGGTCCTATTGTTGCCACTGGTGGTGGGTTAGTATATCCGGTAACTATAAATGTTTTTTTATGTAGTTGTAATGTGGGACGGTACCAACGGC
Organism: Wilcoxina mikolae CBS 423.85; assembly: GCA_014904905.1. Classification (NCBI taxonomy): domain Eukaryota; kingdom Fungi; phylum Ascomycota; class Pezizomycetes; order Pezizales; family Pyronemataceae; genus Wilcoxina; species Wilcoxina mikolae. The sequence goes on along the minus strand of MU122098.1, from coordinate 1,162,904 downwards.
GCCAGTTAGACATAGCACGAATAGCGTCAGATCACGTTTCCATAGCGGCCAGTTCTATTTGATATCAGCCCGCATACCCACCACCACCACCACCACCACCACCACCACCACCACCACGTAAAAAACGGGGAATCGGGAGGGGGAAAACAAACCAGCGGATCATTAGGAGAATTCGACGGCTGCGGAACAAGCAAGATATCTGCCTCCTTCCCCGTTCCATGTTTAAGATTCTTCAGCCTTTCCGGTTCCTGCGAAATCGCAGCTTCGACTCCGGGATGGAGAATGCGGTCGTCATACAATCTCGATGTCCCCGGGACATGGTGATTTGACTTTGGCTCGATGATTCCAAGACCCATTGTGTGCGTGTGTAGTTACTATCAAGAAAGGAAGAGGGAGGGAGGGAACTAGGAGCTAGCTTTTGGTATATAGCAGTTTTTCTGGCCCCCCCGCTGTATACATATAGTAGTTTAAGTATACTTTTTTTTCGGGCTGCCCATGCCATGTAGGTCAATTGCAATTGTTTAAAAACCCTCACACATTTCTCGCTTCATACATAGCCTTCGTTCGCTTGTCCCAGGATCCATTGAACCCTAGAACCCGGCCCCGTAATTTCGAGACGAGGCTTGCAGTGTAACGTAAGATGTGCACGCGTGGTCGAGACACTGCGACGGCAACGGTCACGGTTCGGGCCGTTTGTACCCTCTGCTGGGCATTTGGGACTCTCGTTTTCTGATGATGGTTTGTTTGGTGGCTCAAGTATATACTAACTTGTATCTTGGGCAGAAGACGGTGGCCCCCGCTGTGCTGTGCGTATGGGGTATAAACAACCATGAAGTAGCGCGGCTGCGCGGGCGTTTGTCTGTGTCCGACTCCGAGAGACCGGGTCGCCAGTTCGTTCCTCCCCTGATTCACTGGATGCATGTATACCAGGTTGTCCTCTAAGCACTATAATCCGTCTTGAAGAAAATCCGATTAGTCGCATAACCCAAACAAAAAAAAAACTGCCGCTAAAATATACCGTACCGCCGTTTCGTACAACGTTTTTAAACTACATACATTCTCCCAGCGCCTTAATCCCGGTCTGCAGCTGATCTTAGGTATGACATGCGCATATAAGTACCAATTACACTTCGAAGGAAATGGTGAGACTGCATAAACGGCTTTTGCCTGAAGAATTGGACGGGCTTGCTGGGGTTTGGTTCATGCAGAAGCCCTGCAGGAAACAAACGGGTATTGTGCAGAAGTTCCAGAAAGATGATATGAGGTTCGGATCATCCGAGGATTTAAATGGAAGAGGATAAGCTGTGGCTTGCGGGGGTGTTTTGAGACAGCGTAAGAGGCTCAAAACTGAAGACGATTGGTTGCTGGGGGGGTATCAGCGGAGGGTTGCGGATGTTGGGTGCGGAAGCTGTTGGAAGGTTTGGTGGAGCACTCGACAATCAGTGGAAGGATTGAGAGGCTTGCAGAAAACCTGAAAGAAAGAAGAAAGAGAAGGCTGAAATGCGATACTCTCTTACACGAATCGCGGATGAGGTCGGGAGGGCTAGGCACGCCAAGAAAACCCTGTGATTACGTAGATCGGTGTTTGTCCCCCTCGCGATCAACCTCCAACCATCATCCTCCACCAACTCCTCCAATCGCCACCAACTCCTCCAGAAACCTTGCCACCACCAACCATGTCCTCCTCCGCTTCCTCCGACGAAGTAGTCATCGCCCGCGTAGTGGCACACATGAACAACGACCACCTCGACGCCATCCACGACTACGCGCAATACTTCGCTCGCCTTCCCGCCCCACTCGCCTCCACCGCAACCCTCTCAACCCTTTCCCTCAGCAAGCTCACTCTCACCGTCACCTCCGCTCATGGCGCTCAGTCTACCGTTAACATCCCGCTTAACCCGCCGATGAAGAGCTTTTCGGAGTCGCGCGAGCGCCTTGTCGCTATGACCATCGAGGCGATGGAAGGGCTGGGACGCAGCCGCTATAAGGTCCAGCGGTGGGTTCCGCCAGGGTTTGTTGGTAGCATCGTGTGTGCGGCTGTCGCGTTCGGGTACTGGTCGTTCTGGAACGGTGATGTACAGTTTGCGAAGGGTGGGTTTGTTCGGGAGTAAGTACCCCGCATGGCATTACAGGGAGGTGTGCTGACTGGGTGTAGGACTCTCTTCCGCGGGGAGATGCTGGGGCAAGTGGCGGATCTGCTAAGGAAGTGGAGTTACCACCTGTTCTGGCTTGTTATAGCGGTTCATTCGCTGGAGGTTGTGTTGATCCATAAGACGAGGCTGGGGAAGCATGGGGTTGAGACTGGGAGTGCGTTGTGGTGGAAGTGGGCACTGCAGACGTTTGCGGAGGGCGTTGGGAGCGTGAAGAGGTTTGATGGGGAGGTGAGGAGGTTGAAGAGAGAGGAGGAGGAGAAGGGTGGGAAGAAACATTAGATGTTAGAAGAGGTGGTTACGCTTTTACGATAGATATCAATGGATTCTCCGCGCTGGGTTCGCATGCTGGACATGGCTGTGCTACCCATCTCTCTGGTTTTCGCTTGGATGAGGCACGGTCCCCACTCCCGCCACACCTGGCGTCAAATGGTGGTATGGCTCATTGTTATTTACGGCTATCGATTGGAAATTAATGCTAGACATCGCCGACTCTCATCCCATGTCCACAAGCCGCAACAAGCCTTTGCCATCTGACCGACGGTCAATGGAGGTTTACGAATGCCCGCACATGCACGTGTTTGATCCATTTTAGCTTTGGCCAATGCACGCCCTTATGAACGCCTCAGCCGATTCTAGGACTGGTATCTAGCGGCTCCAAGACCCAACAAGCCTTTTGCACTCGCCACAGAGGGGAGGGATACACACAGTCCAAGAACACCAGTCTGTTAATCCAGTACAGGGCATTGAAGGGGGATGCACTCTACAAACGGAGAGCATCCAGTTCATACTCCAAAACCGGTACTCGTTAAAAACATCCACTCAACCCATTTCCACACGCAGACGGCAGGCGGTCTGAAGGAATATTCTCGAGCACTCTACCTCACCCGAGGAGATTAAGATATACGGGAATCTCCATGCCAAGCAACGGGCTATACAGATTACAAACCTCCATTCCAGCGGCATCCATGGCTACTGGTGAAAAAACTCGGATCGTCAGACTAGCGATAGTTCTGACGTCGCTTAGTATCCTTGAACCAATCAAACACGCTGTCGTCCTCTCGAAGGCCAATCACCTCACCCCCATGCCAATTTTTTCTAGAGCAACTTCTAAAATTCCTCCCACCACCACTTTTTTACTCCGGGGGGAATTATTCAGCAGTTCGAACAATTTCATCCAGGAATGACGACGACTCCCCGGAGAATGTGCATTTGTAATCGTGGCAATGGGTTGATATAAAGGTTCTTCCAGTCCGGGGGTGTAGTGGTGGTGTCAGTGTATCGTCAAATTCATACAAATCACAATTCACAATGTCTACAATCCGCAACGTTCCCGCACCAAACGTAACCGCCCTCCTCTTCCCCTCTCTTTGCTTATCTGACATCCAACAGGTGCCCTACTTCACCCCCGTACAATCCCCACCAGCGGGTACTGCCTTCTCTCCCCAAAGCGATGGCTCTCTCCCCCCAAAACTCTTCACCCCCCTCACCGTCCGCGGCACAACCTTCCAGAACCGTATCTTCCTCGCCCCGCTATGCCAGTACTCCGCAAAAGACGGTATGATGACCCCATGGCACATGGCACATCTTGGTGGAATCTTCACCCGTGGACCCGGTTGCTCAATCATTGAGGCCACCGCCGTCCTCCCCGAGGTATTCCCTCCCTTCTCCACCTTCTACCTTCCCACTAACCCCTACAGGGCCGCATCACCCCTGAAGACGTCGGTCTCTGGAAAGACGAGCAAATCGCCCCCATGAAGCAAGTCGTCGATTTCGCCCACACTCAGGGACAAAAGATTGGAATCCAGCTTGCACACGCCGGCCGCAAAGCAAGCACACTCGCCCCGTGGCTCTCCCGCGGTGCCTTGGCTGATAAAGAAAACGGCGGATGGCCTGACAACGTTCTCGGTGCCTCCGCAATTCCGTTCCTCCCCAATGACCCCGCACCAAAGGAGATGACCCACGAGGACATCAAGCGTGTTATTGATGGCTTCGTTGCTGCCGCAAAACGTGCCGTTCAGGTCGGATTCGATGTTATCGAGATCCATAACGCACACGGATACCTCCTCCACAGTTTCTGCTCCCCCGCTAGCAACCAGCGCACTGACAAGTACGGTGGATCTTTCGAGAACCGGACCCGTCTCACCCTCGAAATCGTTGACGCAGTCCGCGCTGTGATTCCCGAGGACATGCCATTGTTCCTTCGTATTTCCGCCGATGACTGGCTCGATGCTTCCGTTCCGTCATGGACCGTTGAGCAGTCCGCACAGCTCGCACCAATCCTTGCCGCCCACGGGGTGGACCTTATCGATGTTTCTTCCGGGGGTGCTCATCACGACCAGAAGATTTTGTCGGGGTGGGGATACCAGGCGCCGTTTGCAAAGAAGATTAGAGAGGCGTTGAAGGGGACTAAGTGTGTGGTTTCTGCTGTGGGGACGATTGAGACTGCTACCCAAGCTCAGAAGTTGCTGGAGGAGGACTTTGCGGATGTTATTTCTGTTGGAAGGGGATTTCAGAGGAATCCTGGACTCGTGTGGGCGTGGGCGGATGAGCTGGAGGTCGAGATGTATGCGGCTAATCAGATGGCGTGGGGATTTGGGGGTAAGGCGGGTGGAAAGAAGAGGGTTAGGAATTAGATGGTAAAATGATGGAAGGTAGATGGGGGGGGGGGGAAAATACGGTGTTTAATATTATAGATGGGAATGGATTTGTATATACTTTTATCTTAGATTTGGGAATACAGTGGGATTTTTTAAAACCTGTAGTTTCAGTCCGTTTTGAATCTTTTTGTCACATCAAAACCCATTGATGGCCCCGTACATTGTCTGTGCTAGCAGTTATACACCAATCTCTTCGCGGTGGCAGCTTGTACTTGTATCTGTTCAATTCGCAAATAAGTCACCGGCCTATGGAAGCCTGTTAGAACGGAGTTTGCGTATAGTACCCTCCCCTTCCTAAGTATACAAATCTTCTATATGTCGGTGATAGAAGCATCCAGAGAACCTTTGGATAAAAAACAGCGCTAATGCATCGGAGTTGATGTGGGAGCCAATGACGGTGGAGTACTTTGTAAGCTAGCCGTTAGTGTGCGTAGAGATCCAACTCAAATCTCTAAGAAGCATCAGCTTCAACTTTTTAATATAGCTCCGCGATATCGACATCCATATGCCCATGGGAAGCACCCCGATAGAAAATCTGTTCCAGCAGGCCCACGAGAAGGTTATGTCAACGAAATCCCTGAATCACACTCAGTACACTTAGAGACTGGGATGAGTCAATCCGGCGGGCGTCGTGAGAAAGCGTAATTAAGTGGTATTGCGTTGATAATGTATGAAGGTGTGGCTTTGTATACGTACGGGCATCGGATGCGGAGTATGTAATGAAAACTGTTGAGTCTTGACAGGTCTAGCACAAAGCCCGGGGATATTCGAATTCAACTTGTTGCTTCCTTGCAGTCGTTCATATTTTTCCCAGTTACTCAAGAGCTGGCCATGGAGACGGATGGCTTACAGCTGTTTAAACTTCATTGCCCAAGGCGGAGTCCTCTGTACTGCCCAAGAGGTGGAGATGGCGTAGCACGCAACTGGTGTATGCTTCCATAGCCCATACAAAAAGCGTACTGGCAGCTTGGCTTGCGACAGTGTATGCTCTTCTCGACCACCACACTGTATAATGTCCTTATGGGCGAGGCGACTCACTAATGTATATGCCGTCCTCAATCATGCAAGAAGCAGACTAGAGTGCCTTGCAACTAAGTATATAAAATCCTCTCGAGTGCTAAAAGCCAAATAGTGAAGATGGGACTGCGGCAGCCGTGTGTACTGTCCTCAGCCACGCAAGCCCATGCAATGGTGAGCCAGCGAGTGAGCCTTCTCGACTGCCCTAAAGGATTCAGCTGGGTGGCTTGATATTATTCTTCTCGACTGCCATTGTATATATTGTCCTCAACTGCATTGTACATGTCCTCGAACGCTTACAGTGTGGACAGGACGTCTTGCAAACGTGTACCCCTTATAAGCGTAGCCATGTAGGAGGCGGAGATTGGGTGGTTCGGTCAAAGACTGGTCTTACAAAAATGCCATACTTGTGCTCATTTTATTGCAACCGGAGTGAAACTCGTGGACTTAAATGAGCTTGAGTGATTAAATTTGAAGGGGATAAATACTTGTGCAGGTACGTACCATTAGTCAACCAATGAGAGCAACATTGCATGAAGACGTTGGCGTGTTAATATAAAGGCTTCCGTAATAGACGCCCACCTATTGGCTGCTGGCGCCGCTTGTCCTTCTTTCCATTGTCACTGGCAGCGAAGAAAGCCGCTATCCAGGTTGTACGATAGGAATCGACTACCCCCTCTTATCTAATTAAAAGAAAACCATCCGAAGCAACTCCATACTGGTGGGACTCTTTTCCCTACTTCGCACGTCACCAGAACGCAGGTTCGATCAGGTTGTACCCATGCCCCCACCTGCCACCAGCACAGGGTCATCCCTAGCCCGTACGGATCCTGGTACCAGCGTTGGACTGAGCCAGGTCGCCGTGCCGACTGAGCCCTTGACCCCGGCGGAGCCAGTTCATGTACCCTCAAGTATCGCCATGCCAGCTTCGGGTGGTAGTGTGGAAGGGAGGCAGATACCGTTACCCCCGGAATCCGCACAGAGTTCCATCACCGTACCGCCGACAGGTCAAGAGGCTGGCCTTTCGGCTGGTCCGTTGCGTCTACCCCAATGCGACGTCGAATTCATCCCGTTCACCATGCCGCACATCTCCGCGGACATACCGCCCCGCCCCGAATTCATCACCTTCACTGTGCCACACCTATGTGCCTCAGCTCCCTACGACCACCTCGATTTCTGGACGTATCCTCAACGTTGTGGCTGGATAGTCCACACTGCCGATATGGTGTGCCATATCCTGTGTCCTCCAGGGATTTGCCGTGAGTCCTTGAAAGGTGATTATGCGCCGCCGCCAGGACCACCGATTTTCTCCCATGCAGATGGCCGCCCCGTACTCGCCACGGAAAAAGCTACATTCCTGCAGGCCTGGTTGTTTTTTGGGGTGTTGGAAGAGGTGTCGGCGTTATGCAGGATGGAGATTGATGTGCAGCGAGAATTTGTGGTGGCCGGTGGGAATTTTATCTCTATGGAGAAGCTGAACGGACTGCCAAAACGATGGTTTGACGCTCTAAAAAAAAGGAACGAGTTGGGCGACAAAGCTGTGATGGAGCGAATCCTGTCTGTGGCGAGACATGCTCGTCTTATGTTGACCGACGAGAGGACGGATTTGGACAAAAGGAGGTTCGAGTATACGTATGCCGAATGCAGGGTATTCCAGTCGCTGGACAATGTGGTGCGCCTGGTTGGGCTGCATCTACTCTCTCATTTGGACTTGCCATGGTTTGAGGCAACTACAGAAGAGGGATGGACTCAGAAACGTATAACCAAAAGCCTGGATAACCCATTGCTGGGGAGCGAGGGTATGGACCAATTAACAGATTTTGTTGAAGAAGAACTGGAGGAAAAAGGGTGGTGTCCGAGTGAGCTCGCGGAGATGTCGCTGGCTGAGGAGGTGGCCGCTTCACTTCTGGAGCGCCCAAGGATCAAGGACCATAAGCTCTGCGGGGAGAAGGTATGTGGGGCGTACCAGACCGACGAGGCCACGTATAAGACTAGACATGTACATAGCGATTGTGTATGTGAGTTTATCGGGATTGATACTCAGGAGCTGGTGAAGGTCCTGGCCATAGACAAAGTTCCCAAGGTCATCATATCAGACCAACTCGGGCTGGAAGTTGTTGGGGACGACGAGTACCCCTACTCGTATATCGCCATATCCCATGTTTGTTAGTTATCAACTCCAGTGTCTGATGCGGAAACTGACCCGTATTATTATAACAGGGGCTGATGGCCTCGGAAATCCCCTCGCCAACTCGCTCCCGAAATGCCAAATCCTCCGACTACAAAGTTACGTTTCCGAATTGTTCAGACTCCACGATCCCGATTCCGCGGGCTGTCCCGTCGGGTTTTGGATGGATACTCTATGTATCCCCGTTGCTCCGAGTGCGAAGATGTACCGTCGTAAAGCCATCCAGTTACTAGGCGAGACGTTTAGTGAAGCGACAGCAGTGCTGGTTCTGGACCGAGAACTCGAGATCGTCGACTGTCACACGAGTTCCTTCATGGAGCTTGGACTCCGGATTGTGTGCAGTGGATGGGCGAAGAGGCTGTGGACACTACAGGAAGTTGCGCTCGCCAGTGATTCACACGTACACGAAGGCAATGGGAAACTATACTTTCAAATGCGTGACGGACCGTTTTTGTACCAAAAGTATGATCGGAACCGAAAGTCGGCGCGCCGGGCGGCGTGCGGCACTACCGAACTAATGTCTGAGGAACGAAGTCTGTTATTCGACTTCCATGTAATGCTGAGCATGGGGTCTCTAATTCCATCGGTGCGTTCACTGAGAGATGAAAAACCGAGTTTATCCAGGTTCATGTTGATATACAAAGCTGTGGAGCACCGGTCAACCAGTAAGGTCGAGGACGTGCCAGTGTGCATAGCGTCGCTCGTGGGGCTAGACGTTTCCATAATCCTTTCCGCATCAACCACAGATCAGAGGATGGCAAATTTCTACATGATGATGCGAGAGATTCCTAGTAGCGTGCTCTGGAGTGAGTACGAAGTTGTGCCACAGAGACTCTCCATGTCGCCGTTCCGATGGGCACTATCCTCAATTACCGACTGCCCTTACAGTTTGTATAAGCGCACACCGGTAGGAATCTGCGATACCGAAGGTCTACACGTACAATATCGAGGGTTCATTTTTGAGGACAAGGAGAATGCTGAAGAAGAAAACTTTCGGGGAGCAGTGCTCCCCAGAGAATGCACCATCCGGTCCCTGGACACCAACGCTGAGTTGGAGCTGTCAAAGGTGCGGAGGGCGGGATTGGAGATTCCGCTTCAACGAGATATGGCGTTGATATTCAGAGAACCAGAGTACATGGATTACCCCCCCAATACATTAGTTGTAATAATCGAACGGCGGATAAAACATGCGGAGGACGGAGAGATGGAGTTTTATGCGACAATTGTTGGTCATATGCATGCCTCTAAGAGTGTGAGGACACATGAGGCCGTGTTTCGTGGTACTGTTACCAGTCCTAATCAGCGGTGGTGCATTACTTGAAGGCAGGATAGAAGGGAGATGGGTTAGTTCTTGGTGAAAATGGAGGAAGGCTTAGAGTACCTGGCTAGAGTCACGGACTTACTTTATTAATTTTTGAATTTATGTTGAGTTCTGTCGGATTAAGAAGGCTACACGCAAAATTCAGTACACATTGAGTTTGAAACTTCTCCTGTGGTCATTTGGGTTGCTGAAATTGCCTTCAGATTGAATAGCGGCGAGGTTTGGTGCTGTGTGGAGCCGAAGAGGGACGGCTGTCTGGGTTACATCATGTCTTCGTCGAGAGCTAACATTCCTTCACCACATGCCTCCCACCACATCTCCGACCATGTCCAGTGGATGTACGTATATATAAAAAATATATGAAAAATAAGTTTTTATAGAGTACTTAGATATAAAATATAGTGAGAATAAGAGATGTATCTAACATCAGCAGCGTGCGTCAAAGTCTAGGCCACGAGATCATGGTGGTTTTGAAGTTGTGTGTAGTTTTGGGCATAGATACAAATTTCCTGTAGGGCTAACTGAGATCTACGGATATCCGCGCTCTAGATCAGACGAACTCAGGTCGACCAGTTTGGTACTACGACAAACAGACAAATACCATTTCCAGTTCGATCAGACGGTCTGGCTTAACACTCGGAATAACTGGGTCCACTCTACATCGAACAAGCGCTAGCGCGCTTAAGCTCGACTACTGACATTAAAATCTTTAATGCCCTTCTCGCCGGCTCTTCCGCAATCCATATAAAGCTTCGATCCATATTTCGCAGTAGATGTATGGTGAGTTACCGATAATTCAAGCAATATCTCGGGAGCCCGTGGAATTGGGAAGGTGTCTCAACATCAACTCGAGTGATCGAATATCCTTTCGGCTGAGTCAGCGGTTTTGTTCTAAACGATCCCTCACAAGGCAGACTTTCATCATCGCTAATCGCTAAAACTGCTCGCTTCACCCTACCAACTCCAAGGACGACACATTGCCCTCGATTTCACATCATTGTCACTCACTCCTTCGCTATACCTCGTTAACGCGTCTCCTCCTCCGTCGCGTGAATGTGGTGATCGTGGCCACTTCCCACTCTCCTCTTTGAGCGAAACGACACGTCTTCCGTCCATGACCACCAAAGAAGCTTACAATTCGCCCTACACCCTCCTCGAGACCCTCCTCCTGTTCCACAACCTCTCTACTCATGGTACACATGTCTCGTCGTTCCAGTTAATATCTGGCATCCTCCTCAAGAACCCGCTCGTGTACAACGACAGGGCCTATGACCATCATCGACTGTCTCCCGATGCGCTGCGCGAGCATTATCTCGACACTTTGAAGGAAGAAGGTGCGGAGGGGGCGGCACTCGATGGGAATGGAGAGAGCGCTGCCCCGACACCTGTACGCAAGCGCAAAGGAAAGGCGAAGACACCACCGACCTCTGACAACCTCTCGGTCATCAATAAACTCACCTCGCAGTTCTACGCCTTGTACAAGAAAGCAATCATCAGCCGCATAAGGGAGGATGAGAAAAAGATATTGCACCTGCAATGGGAGCTCAAGGAGATTACGACGGGGTCGTGGGATGAGCGTTTGGAGAGGGAGCTGCATGAGCGCACGAAGACCGAGAGCAGAACCTCATCAGTGCCACCGCCACCTACAGAACGGAGGAAGACGCTATCGCCGGTCGTAGAAATTCCTATTAGACGTTCGGGCGCGGAACAACCTGGGGCGACGGCGGCGACAGGGCGGGCGGCGACTCCTGGCATTGGAAAGGGAAAGGCAGTCGCGGCTTCGGCACCTCCGAAAGCACAAACACCGCCTGCGCCTATTGTCGCTCCTCTGCCCGAGGAGCAGACACCGGTGGAACCCCCTGGACATGTTTCAACACCACCTGTAGAGGATCTCGCTGGGGCTCCTCTACCGCAAACAGTGCCTCCTCCCGTATCCAGACCGCGCTCGCCCGACAAAATGGAGGTTGAGGTACCGCCGCCGCAACCACCGGTGCAACCTAACCTTGTGCTACCTCCTGCGGTTCCTGAACCAAATGGTAGAGACCTTTGCGCCTGCATGGTAGTATGAGAGACAAACTGACAGTTTTACAGAAGCACATCCGCATTATCAGCGCGAACTTGCAAAGCTGGCTGCTGGCCAGACGCCTAATATAGTGCCTGTTCCACTCGATGGTAGAGATTGCGCCTGCATCGTAGTATGCATCGTGGCAGGAGACAAACAACTGACAGTTTTACAGAAGCACACCCACATTATCAGCGCGAACTTGCCAAGCTGGCTGCTGGCCAGACGCCTAATATTGCACCTGTTCCACTCGAAGCAATGCTCCATAAAGCACCTGTCGTTCCTCCTGCGTCACTGCCAGCGCAGCAGCTTCCCGTTGTGACCCCGGCTCCTCCAATCTCAGTTCCTCCCAAAGCTCGTCGACAGCCTCCAAAGAAAGCACCACAACAGAAACAGCAGAAGCAGAAGCAACAGCAGAAGCAACAACAAAAACAAGAGCAAGAACGACTACAGCAAGAACAAGAACAGGCGCGACTACGGCAGCAGGAGCAGGAGCAACTGCAACAGCAAAGAGAAGAGCAAGAACGACTGCAGCAAAGGCAACTGCAACTGCAAGAGCAAGAGCAAGAGCGACTACACCAACAGCAACAGCAACAACAGCAGCAGCCGCAAACCGTTCAGCAAACGCCTTCCGAGCTAGTTCCAGCTCAGAAAGCGCCACCTCCCCAGCAATTCCCGCCTTCTCAAGTTCCTCAACAGGTTCCGCCTCCTGAGGGTGTTCCAGTTGCGCATCTTGGTCCGGTAGTTATGTCAGTTCCGCCGCCGTCTCTACCGCCTACACCTGTGGCCGAGAGGCAGAAGTCACCTGGGTCCCAGGCTGTGTCTCCATCAAGACAAACGGTTCTGCCTGCCGCTCCCAGAGCAGTGGTTATTCCTCCGCCAACCCCGCAGGCTGATACGTGGGGACCTGCCCCACCCGCACCACCGCCACCCGCACCGCCAGCAGTATTCCAGGGGGATGGCCTCCTTGAGCTAGCTAATGTTGCAGACAGACAATGGTCCAATAGCCATTTGGGGGCTCCAGTTCACCAAGGGCCGCCTTTTCAGTCGGTACATTATCCTCCTCCTCCTCCTGTTCACAGTCCGCATCCCATGATACCCGGTGCATCAGGATTACCACCGCCAATGCTTGCACAAGGAACCGCACAAACATTGCACACACATCAGCCACCCCAAGGTATGGCAGGTTTCGGGATCATTTACCCGGCGCAAAGCAGTCCTGAGGAAACACCACAGCCACTGCCACATCCCGTGCCGCACCAATTCGCGCCACCTCTTGCGCAGTTTCCGCATTATCCGCATCAGATGCAGCATCCCCATCCTTTGCCACAACTGCCAGGTCATCAGATGTTGCAGAGTCAGCATATGCCGCAGGTACAAGGGTCGCCGCGCAAGGGTCGACCGCCACCAATATCTACGACAATGCCCTCTACACCTATACCGGCGATCAATCGCGACAGACAACCTTCCGAGCCCGGATCGCCAGTACAGCCTGGATCTGCGGATATCTCGCCTATCAGCACCCCGCCAAACTCACCTCCGCCAAAACTACCGACACTGCCAGCACTACCAGCAAAACCGGTCGAGAAGAAGGGCAACAAAAAGAGGCCGCTGGAGGAGAGCGAAACCGTCAGCAAGAAAGACATCAAACAGCCACAGCAGCCAACACCGGTTCAGGAAAAGCCTTCAGAGAGCGTGGTGGGAACTCCTTCCAAGAAAATCAAGTCTACAAAGGATCCAGCGGAAGAAACGGCGGCAAGAGCTACTCCTACAGCTATTCCGTCAACTCGTGGTCGTGGCGGAACAAGAGGCAGAGGGCGAGGCACCAAAATAGCACGAAGCAAAGGCCGGTGGGCAAATCATCGGGGAAGAGGAGGTATGGCGGGTCCCGTCGAACCTCACATCACCGATCAGAGCGAAGGCGAGCATAGCGCTGTTGCAGCTACACCAAAGTCACCTACAGAGCCGACCGAACAGGACCAAAGCGAAGCTACGCCGGAGCCGCCCGTAGAATCAAAAGAAACGGATCAAACCAAGGATACACCGAAGCCGCCCGCAAAACCGAAAGAAAGGGATCAAAGCAAAGCTACACCGAAGCCGAAGGAAAAGGATCAAAGTAAAGCTATGCCAAAGGTATCTACAAAACTGAAAGAAAAGGATGAAAGCAAAGCTATGCCAAAGCCCGCAAAATTAGAAGAGAAGGAGAAGAATAAGAAGGAGCCAAAGGACGACATGGTAATGGCCGATGCACCAACTTTTTCTCAATCGCCACCTCCAGAAACTCCACAAGCTGCTCCGATCTCACGCAAACGAAAGGCGGTTGTTTCGCCCGAACAGTCAGATACCGAAGACGAGAATATCGGCAATAACGAACCAGAACCTTCCCCCCCATCTCCCACTGCTATTGCTCGCCCGCCACTTCCCACTCAGGGCACGAGCGCTTCATCCTTCAGCTTCCACTCTCCCATCAATTTGGGCGTATCAGCCGGCCAGCAACCCATGGTGGTTGCAACCAAGAAGTTCGCGCAGCTTACCACACCCCTTATTGGAAATATCCTTTCGCACAAGTTTGCAAACCTGTTTTCTTTTCCTGTTTCGGAGAGGCAAGTGCCTGGATATAAGACGCTGGTATATACGCCACAGGATCTCAAGAGTAAGCGATAATTTCCTTTTTCACTATGAATCGTGCTAATCGGATACAGGTATCAAGGCAGCTGTGAAAGCCGGTGCTGCTTCGCTCCTTACTCTCCCCACCACCAATAGCACTGCCGGCACCCCAACCACCGATTCGGCACCTGTATTCATGTTCCCGACGACCAGTACCAGCACGTCCATCACGACGCTCGCAACAACGGCCAACACACCGCCAAGGGGTATTGTCAACTCACTCCAACTCGAAAAGGAGCTGTTCCGAATGTTCGCAAACGCGGTGATGTACAACAAGACAACAACCGACATCGTGAAGGAAACAATCGAGATGTCGAAGGATGTGCAGCAGATGGTGGATAACTTCCGTACCGCGGAGGAGGCGGGGGCAAAGAAGGCTCTCGCTGCGGGGGCTGCGGGGAAGAACAAACAAATCAGGGAGGATAGCATGGGTGAGCAGAGTGTTGTTGCATCTTCGGTGGTCGGGGAGGGAGAGACCAACGAGGGGAGTAGTGTCGTGGAGAAGGGGAAGAGGGGCCGCAAAAAGAAGGTTGCTGTTCCGCCGCCAGCTTAGGGTGTTGTGGGTTTGCTTAGCTTTTTAACTTTTACACTGATTTGTTTTTGGTTTTTGTGTGTGGGTGGTCTGTATTGGCTTTGGTTCTCGTTGGTTTGGCGGGGAATAAATGGGTGTGTAATATTAGCGACATGGGTAGCAATGGTGTTATGTGCAGTGCGGGCTGTTCCTCTCCTCTTCCTCGTCCCCCTCTTGCTTCTCCTCCTCCTCGTCCCCCTCCTGCTTCTCCTCCTCCATCACTCGAACAACCAACCGGCGATGGCATGAGCAGCAGCAGTATGACATGGACAGGGCATGGGTTGGATACTTATCAAATGGCAGCCCAGCTTATCTGTGTCCCCCTCGTTTCACATTGTCTCGCTTCGTCGTCTCCTTGTTTGTGGGATTTGATTACGTTTCGGAAGATGCCGTGTGGTCTTCCGTCGGGGTCCGCAAATGCATCCGTGAGCGTCGAGATGGAAACGAACCAAATGCATAGACAACTCTGGTCACGACTGCGGGGATGCATTTATGGTTGAATCATTCCAAATCTCTGCAAATAGAAGGCGGGCCGAGCGTTTCGTGGGTGTTTGATGCCCGTGTTTGATGGTAGAGTAAGCTCGGTTAGAATAAACCGTGTCTGGCATGGGAAGGATCCACGCCCTTGCAACTGGGGGTTGAGGTCGAAGGCCGGATGCAATTTCTGTGCACGCTTTGGGGGCACAGGTGGAGAGGAGGTGGAGCTGGATGAATTGGGGTGAGGAATGGGATTGGGTTGTCGCATGGAAAGCGTGGGAATAGAGTTTTGTGCTGCGAGTCGACGTTAACGTCGTTAAGTGAGTGAGACGTGGTGAAGTCTGAAACCCCTGGTCTGTCGCTGCCCCTGTCGGTTTTGGTGCCCTGCAGGCGCAGCTAAGGCCAAGTCGGTCGATTCTGATTGTTTGCTGCAGCGCTGCTTTGCTCCATCGTTCATCGTCACTGCAATCTCCTATTCGACTTGGACTTCCATCCTGTCACTCATCCTATCACTCACCATTCACCACCACCACCACCACCACCACCGACGACGACGACCCCACCCATGCAAAATCCAGAGAGTGACAGCTAGCTACAACTTTGCGATTTCTACACGCTCCTTTGACTTTCTTCCTGCCGACCTTTTCCGCCCTTTGCTGCTTCCACCTATCACCACCACCAACCAGGTACGTGTTCTACTTTCTCGACAACCACCACCTCCCCTCCATCTCACCCTCCATTTAGCTCTACCCATACCGGCTTCAATGCCGTGGACTCCGCTCCCCCGCATCGCCTTCGCCATCGCAAAATATCCCTTCAACCCAACAACACGCGACGACCTCCCCCTCGAGCTCGGCGACGAGCTCTACATCATCGAGCAAACCGCCAATGGGCAATGGTACCGGGGGTACCTCGTCGCCCCACCCTCTCTCCTCGCAGGCCTCACATCGACAAAAGGCGCCACACTCGAGGCACGCGTCTTCTCGGGCATCTTTCCCGCCGTGTGTGTCGACGTGAAAGAATTCCTATCAACAGAGCTTCCAATTCCCGACGAGTTTGCTACCGAAAGCGACGATGAACGCCATCACAGCCATGACCCCGGCTCGTTCAGCGACGAAGACATTGCTGTCGCCGCGGCGCGGAATCTTAAGAGGTCACGGTCACGGCGGAAACGGGACGCGATAATGAGTGCGGGGTCTGGTGCTGCGGGTTCAACACCGAGGAGGGATAGACCGGCGGCACCGGTGCCGATGTTGAAGGTTGGGGATGAGACGAGTAGTTATGAGGGTGAGCCGTTGGTGGATGAGATTGCGAGCTGTCTGCGGGAGTGGCATGCCGCGAATTTACATGAGCTCTTGCTGAATAGGCAGTACCCACTGCTTGACGAGTTCTCGGCACTGGTGAATCAGCTGGATTTTTCGAGACGTCAGTTGCTGAATAATGTTTTGACGAGACAGGAGTTGGTGAGAACGCGAGAGGAAACGGTTTGGAGATTGGTTAAGGGGAATAAGTTGCTCGGGAGAGAGATAATAGTGAGGGATCCGGAGTCGGGCAGGATTTTGACCGGTGAGGACTCGAGTATAGAGATCACGCAGCTACAGAGCGTTATGTCACTTTTGGACGAGCCACCGAAGATAAAGCTGGATGAGGCTGCGCGGAGGTATCATCTGCAACTCGAGCATAGGGGGTTTGTTGGCAATGCAACTGAGCCGACCACCGTGGTATACTATCTTGCAACAAAGGCGAATAAACCGGTTTCGGAAAGTTTGGAGGTGGAGCTCGACACTGAGGGAAAACCAGTTGGTGGGGAGCAGAGAGCGAAGCTCCAGGCGTTGTTCACGGATATCTCAGCTAGGGATGCGGAGGATTTGTATCTGGTTGCGAGGATATATACGAATGGGTCGATGGCCGCTGCTGGTCCAAACGCGGGAAGTATCAAATCCAATGGCATGGATGGAGCTATGGCAAAGTCGAATAACAACCACAAACGGGTAGCATCTCCGTCCAGAGAGGAGAAGAAGCTGAAGGGCAGAGTTAGTGTGCTGTTCAACCCTCGACCAAAGACCCCCGGGAAGGAAAACGCCGATGCTCGATCCAAATCAGTGGGCAGGAATCATGCACGACACGATGATATTGATCGACCTCTGGATGTGTTATCAGAAGTCCCGCCGATCCCCACTCTCAAGCCGAAGAAAATAGTATTTCGAAAGGCGCTTGGTGTTGCGGCGTTGGAGGTGGGCAGGCTCATCAAACAGGATTATCCCGTGGAGCAGACGATGCACATTTTCATTCCCGTGAAGGCTGCAGCCAACGGGCATGAGAAGGGCGGTGGCGAGAAAGGTGGTGGATTTGGTCGCGACAAACATTCGCAGGATCCTGGAGAAGACTGGGATCAGATTGTTCGCGATGTAATCGAGGCACGGACTAAAAGTCCCTCTGTACCAGAGCCGATGCTGGGTAACGGATATCGCAAGTCATCGATAGCTACTACAGACATGCGTCTCCCCCGCGAGAAGAATGTTAAAGCTGACAAGTTGCAAATCTATATGAAGCCGTTTGTTGCGAATTGTGCTGAGGAGCTGGTCAAGAATATGCCTACAGTCTTTCACCAGGTTACGCCAGTACGGAAGATTGGATTCACAGGCGCACCAACGGCCCCGAGGAGCGACATTTACATTACTCTTTCGGTACCAAATATTCCTCGACACGCTTTACTGGTGCACCCCAAGCTCGGTTCCCACACGTTGCCGCCGTCGTCTCAATTCAATCAGCTACAGCTGTCGATGGAGGTCCGGCGGAACGCTACCGGAGAGAAAATCGGAGGTTGTATCTTTCCCTCAGCAACCTCGAGCGGTATGACGATATGGAAATCGGCGGTAGTTGCTAGAGAGGAAACGTGGAGTCAGACGGTCCGACTATCTCTGAAAGATGAGGACGTGCCCGATGCACATGTGTTTCTGACAATATCGGGAATTCCAAATCCCCCCGCAGCGATGGCATGGTTCCCGTTATGGGACCGGGGATCGTTCCTGAAGGATGGGGACCATGACCTAGTTGTGCAGAAATACGACGAGGATACAGCAACGCCCAACGGCAACAACTCCCAGGGAAGCGGATATATTTCGACATCGTGGAATCCGGATGGTAATGAATGGGCTGCTGCCTTAAATATGGGTGGAGCTGCATCCTGCATCAAGATCAAGAGCTTCCTGTGCAGCACAGTGTTTTCCCAAGATAATGTCCTTCTCTCACTACTGAAATGGCAGAATCTCGGTCCGGGCGAACTGGTGGATTGCCTCAAGAAGGTGGTCTTCGTCCCCGAGATGGAAATTGTCAAGCTCCTTAGAGAGGTCTTTGATGCGCTCTTCGAGGTTCTGGTTGAGAATACGTCGAAGGCGGAGATTGAAGATTTGGTGTTCAACGCCATTGTGACAGTGCTGGGGATTGTGAATGACCGCCGGTTCAATATGGAGCCCATTGTCGATGAATATACTGAGAAACTGTTCGATTATCCTTTTGCTGCGCCTTGCCTTCTTAGGTCGTTTACGAGACTGCTTCATGATCCATCACACATCGACAACTCGGTGCGCCTTAGAGCAGCGTTCAAGGTGGGGAAGCATATGTTCCGATTCATCGTCAAGGCGCGGGAAAAGCACGTTCTTAAAGAGGCGACGATCGGTATCAACGGTTCGCAGACTTTCACCAAGGACCTCCGGGGTGTGTTTAAGCTCCTGGAGAACCTGATGCGCAGCACGGATGCTCGGTTGGTCGGTTCGCAGACCTTGGCAGTTCAACATTTTCATCAATGGCTACCAGAACTGGTCGGTGTGTTGAGCCAAGAGGATATACTGCTCGTTGCTATCGACTTCATGGATTCGTGTGCGGGTGTCAGGGGGAAGTTGGTTCTCTACAAACTGGTTTTGATCGTCAATTACTCGCGAAGCCATTTGTTTTCTCAACCGGAGGATCGAAGGGCGTTGACTGTTAATACTGTTCGCTGGCTGGAACCGCACTGGGGGAAGACGGATAACGCGACGCCACAGTGGAGGGATCAGGTACGGCTCTGCTGCAGTGTTCTGGCGGAACAGGTTGAGGAGCTGGGCGAGGAGGTCTCGGAATACATACCCAAGATTGTGGATTCGTATCGATGTATTCAGGATGCTCAAATGTCTACGCCAGAGAGAGACTCTCTGAGTTTGCTGTTTCCAAAGACTTATCCTTTCCCATCGAAACCGATCATCGCTGGAGCACCCGAGCTCGACGAGGCATTGATTGAACTCTCAGCTATCTTGGCGGCAATGTCGAATATCCCCACGAGTCTACACCTAGTACTGCCGGAGGATGAGTTGGCGGCCCTCTTGATGGATGCGCTGAGAGTGCACATGAGTATCCTCCGGTGCGAGGCTTTCCCGGAGAATTGGCTCAGCGTGCACATATACCAGCATAAGAGCACCATGCGGACGCTTGAGAATCTGGCGGGTATACTGGTGGATTCGTTTCTGCCGGATCCGGACGATGCGGATAAGTTCAACATGGATCTTTGGCAGGCGTTCTTTTCGACACTATTGACGCTGGTTGGAAGCGATGCATTGGCGCTAGAAACATTCCCGGAACAGAAGAGGAGGGCGGTTTGGAAGGTGGCTGGGGATGTTAGGGAGGTCGGTGCGGACCTGCTGAGGAGGACGTGGGAGGCAATTGGGTGGGAGACAAGCTCGGAGGATAAGAAGAGGTTTGCGTTGGAGAAGATGGGCGGGTATCAAGTGCAGTATGTTCCAGGACTCGTAGCACCGATTGTGGAGCTGTGTTTGAGCGTGCATGAAGGCCTGCGGAGTGTGGCGGTTGAGGTGCTGCAGACTATGGTTGTCAGTGAGTGGACTTTGAGCCAGGATTTGAGCGTGATACAGGCGGAGATGATTGATGTCAGTTTGCCCTGATTGGTGATTTGTTGTGATGGTGGCTGACGATGCACAGAGTCTGGACCGCCTATTCAAGAGTAAGCGCTTGACCGAGAGTATAACGCAGAAGCTCTTTATCGCAGATTTAATCGAGTTGTTTAAGCCGCTCTCGCTCATTCCGGAGGACCCATTGTCGGAAACAGTCGGCCAGCTATTACGCACCGTGGACGAATTCCTGGACCTCTTGGTTGCTGTGCATAACACGCCACTCGGAGAGGCTTACCAGATTATGGATACCCTCCGTCTCATGGATTTCCTGAAAGACATGCGTAAAGAAGATATGTTCATCCGCTACGTCCACCAGCTTGTCAGCGTCCAGCTTGCTTCGGGTAATTTTGTCGAGGCCGCGTTATCATTACGGCTCCACGCTGATCTCTACACATGGGATGTCAACGAGCGGGTACCCGCGCTCACCGATCCCAAGTTTCCAGAACAGTCTGCGTTTGAGCGACGGGAGCAGCTATTTCTGGAAATGATCGGCTACTTCGAGGACGGAAAGAGTTGGGAAAACGCGCTGGAGACGTATCGAGAGCTGGCGGATAACTACGAACACACCGTGTTCGAGTACGGAAAGTTGGCACGATGCTACCGAGCCATAGCGACGCTGCAGGAATCGATTATGGAAGGAACCCGCGCCGAGCCAAGGTTTTACCGCGTGGCGTACTACGGCATGGGATTCCCGACCGGCCTGCGGGATCGCCAGTTCGTCGTGCAAGCCGGCCCCTGGGAAGGCCCACAGATGTTTGCGGACCGAATGCTGATGCAGCATCCTGCCGCCCGAATGGTGGACGGCCATGTCGACAGCGTCGAGGGACAGTTCATACATATCGTCCCCGTTACGCCGGAAATCAACTACGCCGGCGCCGCATTCCGAAAACCACGAGTTCCCCCCGCTGTCCGCGACTACCTCGCCCGCAAGGGGATCCGTGCCTTCTCGGTAGCACACCAGCAGCCCGATGCCGCAACCGATGAGTGGACGGAGAAAACCGTCTTCATCACTGTTACCGGCTTCCCCGCGATCCTGAAACGCAGCGAAGTCCTAGACACTGTAGTCGTAGGCGTATCCCCCGTCGAACGCGCAATCGAAGAGATCATGCGCCGCACCGCCGAACTCGTCGCACTGGAGCAAAAATTCTCCGACCTCAAATCCCCCGACAAATCATTAGACATGGGATCTTTCAGCATCGCCCTAACCAACGCCGTCGACGCCAACAAGAGCGTCGCCCACTACCGCACTCTCCTCGAAGAACATGAAACCAAAGAAGAACTCCGCGAAGCCCTCCGCTGTATCCTCTCCGACCACGTAGCAGTAATCAAAAAAGCGCTTGGAACCCACGGTCGTCTCGTCCCCGACGGCCTTCGCGGGGTCCAAGCAAACTGCGCAAAATGCTTCGAAGCAACCTTCCGTCGCGAACTCGCCGAAAATCAACCCGTCGCCCCACCACCAGCTCCAGGCCAATGGCGTCAACTCCCCCCTCCAAAAACCGACGAAAACATCCCAATCCCTATCCCCGCCACCACCACCCCTCCAGCTCCACCCCCACAACCTACGCTCAAACGCTCCGCAAGCCTAAAGTCGGAAGCTGGAACTGAAAAATCTTCCACCTCCAGAAGACTCACTAGCATGATCTTTGGCAACGGCGCACCACCACCTATCCCCCCCATCCCCGCCGCAAGAAGTAGAAGTGCTAGTGTGAGCACAAGCAGATCGAGAAAGAGCAGTAAGAGCGGCGTCAGTCGCGGCGACGGGGAAAAAGAAGCAAGGCCGAAAACGCCAGGGAGGATCGAAAGGGGTGTTGGAAGTGTGAGGAGACGGTGGAGTCAGATGAGTCTTGGAGTTAGTGGGGGAGGGGGAGGGGGTGGGGGGAAGAAGGAACGGGAACGGGGGAGGAGTGGGGTTTTTGGAAGTTTGGAGGAGGAGGGGGAGGCATAGTTTGTTTTGGTATTTTTTATTTTTATTTTTATTTTCCGGAATTCCCTCGCTTTTTTTTTTTTTTTGGTGTTAGGGGTTGGGAAGTGTCTTGCTTTTTTTTTTTTTCTTGAGTTTTTTTTGTCTGTTCTGTTCTGTTGATTGTGATACCTCTAACTTACCTGCTACTTTACACGCCGTTTTCTTTTCTTTTCTTTTCTTTTCTTTTCTATTGATGGTGGTGGGGGGTTTGTATGTACTCTTTCTTACCTTACCTGACGGGTTTTCCTTTTTCCTTTACTTTTCTTGTTTAAAAAAGTTGGCCTGCGGGGGGGGATATTGAGTATCGAATAGTGTGTTGTGTTGTGTGTGTGTTTTCGTTTCTGGAGGGGACGGTTTGGGGATATTATTGTTTTAGTGAACTGTGTGCTGGGGGGAAGAGAGGGAATGAAAGAAATCAGTTACATTAATATTGAAATGAAGTGAAGTGATGTTGGGGAAGGGGGGAGGGGGGAGGGGGGAGGCGCGCGGTTAGTATGCGGGCACGGCCCGGAGTTGGGGGTTGGGGGTTGGGTTGTGAGCTTTGGAAGGGGAAGGGGTAAAGACGGGGGAGGGGGGGTAAGCTCCGGGTAGGTGTAGGTGGAAACCTCATCATGATATATGTCATCCAACGAGGCATTCACGCCCTTCCAGCCCATGCGAGGTATTTCAAGACTACCGTATGGACTGCCCCCCCCCCAAGGCGAGTTTCGCGCGGGGTGGGATCTGAAGGGACATTGATAGATTTCTGCCCCGCGCCCTTGACGTTCAATCTGGTTGATATATGAGTCCAACCCTTCACAAATGGGATGAGAAGGGTCTAGATTCGCCGTCAGGGTCATGGATCGGATTCAGGAGTCCGTGGTATTACAGGTACTGGCTATGGGAAACGGAGAGTGGTTCCTATACGTATTTAAGGTATGGAGAAAGCAGCCTCAAACTTACTCTGAGCGGGTCCAAGTGATGGCCGGCGTTACATTTCTCCTAGCTTTGTATGTTCCCAGCAGTTATATTATCACTACGCCGATGAGAAGTCCGCCGCTTTTTCCTATGTAACCCCTGGAATGTCGTGTGCTCCTATGTAGGTAGTAGCTAGGACATCGGCCAGTGGAAGTGGGGAAGTTTCTTCGGGTTTGTATATGGTCCGTCGTCGAACCTAAAACCGACTTCATTTAATACTGGACGCCGGTGGGCCGCCTGCTCTATCGGTGTCCACCCCACTCCCATTGGAGGACTTTTCCGTACGCAGAGTCTCTCAGTGGATTCCATGTGGTAAGAGTGGATTTAGCGTGTGGTGCCATGTCTATTTCTTCGTTGGCGTGGATACTAAAGATTTGGGCGTTGACGTCTAGAGCGGTGGGTAAAATCTGGGGAGGAACTACTTAAGTACTCACCCCTCATTCCTCAGATCTAGATTCCGGGGGAAGTCCTCGCTATGGGTGGTGGTTACTGGCTCTTATTACTACTTTATGGATTGGGCAAAAGGTCGTTATCAAATATGCCCGCTTGCTCTCAGAGTACATAGGCGTGCGTTCAATCGCAACGTTCCTTTTGATCGAGATGCAACATCCTATTGCATCGAATTCAAGAATTGAGCTAGAGCAGAATAACTTTCTTGTTAGATGTCAGGCCCATGCAATACAGCTGTAGAATAAGTATGGGGTTTAGGATAAGCGTTTCGGTGTTTTGTCGGGAGTTTTTGTTTCCTAAGCTTCCCAGTAATCTGGTCAGCTTGTCACTAGGAGCTTCTCTAGGCTTTTATTTCTACATAGGTACTCTCCCACATGAGCCACAATAGACTAACTATGGGCTCTTCTGATTCCTGTGTTTGGTGTGCATAAATTTGGTGCCTCGGTTTCTGCGGTGCGCGCCAATCTTCAATTCTGTGCAAACGATTGGGCTTTCCTGGACTCACAACTATCCATTCTCACAGACAAGATGGAAGCCTCGATGTATGACGACGGACTATTATCACCTCTGTTACTACCCCCTCTAAGTTGTGTAACTGTGGCTCCACGAGCTAACTGAAGGACATGTTCAGTCTGTTGAGATCTCTTCTCTCTGATCTCAATCTGGGGGACTGCAGGTGGCGCTTGCACTTTGGCGCTTGAGCGTTCAGTTTTTGCCCAGATATGGCTAGCCATTTACCCGCAAGCTCAAACTGTCGGCCAAATTTAGACTTATTCGCCACCACGGAAGCTTGAACCCGGTGCGTTCCTGGGGAAACTCGAGTACGTAAAAATTCAAGAATCCGGGGATAGCTTGGCTAACCGACCTTGTTCCTCCCTCTCATCCGAACCTAGAGTAATTAGAGTTCTTGCAGTCAATCTAGATTTGCTCTGAGAATTGTATGTAATGAAACTTGGTGAAGTGATTGTGTGCTTTGTTTTGTGGATATGCAGTGGGCGAGTCAGCTTTGTTTGCTTCTAGAAGCCATCGCGGAAAGCCGTGCGTTATGCGTTGTGCGGGGATCCCGTTATGCGGTCCGCCCAGGAGTTTCCATGGAAATTACCGATAACCAGGGGGTGGGTATGCAAAACCATGATGCTGGATATGTGTATGACGTTGATGAGATCAATCAAACATGCGGAGTTACAATTCGCAATTACCGAGCGATTCCCGCTGCGCAATAAAAACCCGCCCGCAGTCGTGCATTTACCAAGTACCTCACCTTCAACCCACCACCACCACAATAATGAGGCTTTTAGCAGCAGCAGCAGCTCTCTTGCTCCTTGGTGTTGGTGTCAATGCCCAGGACTTGGACCCTTCCGCCGACCTCGACTCCCTGGGAAACAACACCCTCTTCAACCAATGGCGTCCACGCTACCACTTCTCTGCTCCTGCTGGGTGGATGAATGTATCCCCCCCTTCACCGCCCTCTTCCCCAGTGTAACACCCAACTGACCACACCAGGACCCCTGTGGCGCTTTCTATAATCCCCACACCGACCTGTACCACCTTATGTACCAATGGCACCCTTACCACGTGCAATGGGGCAACATCAGCTGGGGACACGCGGTCTCACGGGACCTAGTGACCTGGACGGACGTGCAGTCGTGGCGCGGCGACGCGGCTACCTCCCTCGCGCCGGATCAGAAGTACGACCACCTGGGCGTATTCACGGGTACAATCCAGCCCGTCGGTAACAATGGAACACTGCTGGCTTTCTACACGTCTATCCGTGCGCTGCCCACGAACTGGCGGCTGCCGTACATCCCGGGAACCGAGTCGCAGAGTCTCGCCACGTCCACGGACGGCGGTATGACGTGGAAGAAGTATGCTGGGAACCCAGTGATCGATGGCCCACCCGAGGGCTGGAATATTACTGGCTGGAGAGACCCGTTCTTTGCGCCCTGGCCGGAGATGGATGCGTTGCTCGGAAGAGAGGGGAAGGGGTGGTATATGGTCCTTGGATCGGGTATCAAGGGTGTTGGCCCGAGGATCCCGCTGTATGTTGCCGATGAGAAGGATCTGACGAAGTGGACGTTCCTTGGTGCGCTGTGGGAGCCGAAGATGAATGAGACGTTTGGAGACGTGCTTGTGACAGGGTCTTACGGGTTCGCGTCTCACACGTATACCATGCCACCACCGCTGCTAATGGAAGATGCAGATACAACTTCGAAGTGTCGAACTTCTTCTCGCTGAAGGATTCCGCGGGGCGTCTGCACTACTATGTGACGATGGGCGCTGAGGGTGGAAACATCACGAGTCACTCGCGATGGTCGCTTTGGAGCGAAGGCCAGGTGACGCGACGACAAAACGGGTCAGCAGAATTCTCGGTGATGTCCTCTGGTGTTGCAGACTGGGGAAACCTCTACGCTTTAACAGCATTCGACGACACGAAACAAGGTCGGCGTGTGCAATGGGGTTGGTCTGAAGAAGGTATTTCCTTCCCTCTCTCCTTTTCCTTCCCATCTAACACACAGTAGAAATGAACAACTACGGTGTCCGCGCAATGGGATACCAAGGCGCACTCGGTCTCCCACGCGAATTATTCGTCCACGAAACCTACAACCTCCCTCCCTCCCCACGGCTCAACGAAAAATCCTCCGCAGTAATGACCCAGCACACAAACGGCACATTCTCCGCGCGCACCCTCGGCGTACGTCCTCTCAGCAATGTCGTCAAAGCCCTCCGTTCCGCCGCAAAACGTAAGCACTCAATTCCAGACCAAAAACGCAGCAGCGGCAGCGGTGTCTCCTTCCTGCGTCCACGGTCCGCACACTTCTCTCTCCACGCAACTTTATCCTCAGCCAAGAGACCAGCGGGTATCATCATCCGCGCCTCTCGCTCTGGCAAGGAGCAGACACGTATTATCTACGACCCTAAGGCGCACACGATCTCAGTCGACCGCTCTAAATCCTCGCTGATCAAGCAATTCGCGAATTACACTGCGACGGGACATTTCTTTGCGTTCCCGGGGGAGAAGGTGGAGTTGGATGTGTGGGTTGATGGATCGCTGGTGGAGATTTTCGCGAATGGAAGGTTTGCGCTGACTACTAGGATTTACCCCAGTAAGGCGGATGCGGAGGGGATTGCGTTGTGGGGTGATGCGAAGTGGAGTGGAGTAAAGGTGTGGGAGGGGATTGGAAGCGTGTGGCCAAAGAGACCGGAGAATTCGTCGGATAGGCTTGTGTGGGATGGCCCGGAGATTACGGGGAATTATACGTACTGGCCTGGGTGGTAGATTGTGGTGAGGGAGGGGAGTAATATCAGTAAATATAATCGGGGAACTACTTAAGCATGCATAACCTCGTCTGTCCGGAGAAAGAAAGTGAACTTTCTCCAGTATTTGCTCATACAATACTCTCGTCGGATCTTCCGGAAGTGAAGACCTGAAAGTGAAGATTCCAGACGCTGCACTCCCAGGACCTGGTGTTCGGGAGGTTCGAGAGTGTTGGTCGATTGGGACCAGATAGAGCTTCAGTCTTCTAAACGGTTCGGTGAGGTTCTTCGCAATATTTCCCTTGTTTTGCTTCAGGATCGTCAACGGATAACTCTGTTACATGAGCTAGGATCCTTATTTCTTATCGATAATTCCCACACTGCATCGTAGAGAATCAGTGTCGTTGACCGTGAGATATGAGCTTCTGTTGGTGTGTGCGGTGTCTTTTTGGTAGATACGTTGCTCTCAAAACAAACTGACATTCAGGGTGCTTCAGTATGCAAATAAAACCACGGTGTCAAAATTCACCGTGATTTCTTCGGTAAAATCAGATGTAGGAGGTTGTAGGTAGAAAGGGCTACAATGTGTCAAAAAATAGCACCTCCGTTTCTTCCTTAGTTTCACGGTGTTCCGCCATAGTCACACTGCGAAATCCACAGTGAAACACCTATGAATTCACCCCGTTTCTCTTTGAAACGGGTATATTTCTCGTGGTGATATTAGGGTGGAAACGCCGTTGTATTCACCCTGGCAGTCCTATTTTCATATTGCATACCTATAGGCGAATGCGGCCTTTGTTAATATTTGCCGAAGAGAGCTCACTAACAAAGAGGCGCAAAAAACTACAGTACCAGGGATTCCCGCATGGTCACCCACTGCAGTACTAACCTGGCGATGTTATGCTTAGATATGGCTGAGCGGACGGGAAGCCTCATTTTCATAACTCTATGACCGTAGCTGGTACATGTCCAGCTACTACGCTTGTATTGAGTGTATGAGATGTTATGAGATATGAGGCGGCGCTTAGTGTGGTATGGGTCGATCGGGGATGTATATCGAGATTGTAGGATCCGAAAAGGCGAAAAGATAGGAAGTAAATGAGAGGCTGATGGAATATATACGCCCAAAGTCTGTAGGGAGCCATTTGATGCGGTCTGGGATCATCGTGCAACAACTCAGCACTACCGCCTCCTGCAAACGATAGCACACTTTCTTTCCATTAGGAAGTAAAACGCCAAAAGGTCCGATGTCGGAATTGACGGGCCGCCCAGTCGCTGGCAATATCAATAATCACCCACGCTACTAGAGATGGATGCAGATTACCGTTTGGACGATCAACGGTTAGTGCACCTATTCGTTGACGAGAGCGATTTGTCCTGCTTTGAGAATTCAAAGTGCCTAGGTACTTGATAACCTATTAGAAGAAGCATATTCACCTTTCCAAATTTGTGTTTCAGACTACCTGGTTCAGATTCTTATCTCTTCGCAGTGGCTTGCTTCTGGAGATTAGGGAAGTTGGAGTGAACTACTGAAGCTCCTGTGGAGTACGGACCAAAGCACCACAACGGTCAGGCTAAGGAAAAATTGGGTGAAGGTACTTTTTAAACTATATCACGTGACTGTCAGTGAATACTGGTAGCGCAAAACGCTGACACTATTTGTTAGTAGGACATTTGTTTTTGCGCCACACAAAATCCAACTTTTTGAAATCCATCAGTGCAACAACCAGAACCGAGAAAAATAAAAAGAGCTCGCAACTTTGTAGAGAAGATCCCAATGAAGCGATTTACGAAGAGAAAATTGCGAAAAGATTTTTTGTGGTATGGTTCATACCATTTGAAGTTGAGGCTCAAAACTGCCAGAGCAATTCGAATAGCTAAAAGCAACAAAAAGCCGATTTTGAGAGAGGACTCCTGGTGTTTGGTCAGCGTCACGATTTCTGATTTAAAATCAAAGACTTGTTCAAAACTTGTCAAGTTTCTCAGATCTTGGCTTTTGAGGACTTTAGACCTTACCGAAATTCCATTGCTGAATTCAACAGATTTCATTCGTTATATTCGCGAATATTCTCCCACGACGCATAAAGATGACAGCCCCACTTCTTGGCAACGACTTCGTCTCCGCGGACTCTCAGCTTCTCCAGTATTCGATGCCGCTCCGTCATCAACTGCATTGTTTTCGGTTCTGAAGTGCTGCCTGGAAACACCACTCGAGCACGCAGATTTAACTGGCGCACCGAGTTTTCCTAGGCGTATTTCGCATTATTGCAGGGAATGATAAAAACCGAGCGCTCGGAGATGTCGGTCATAATTCTGCCTATGAGATTAAGACCCTCCTCGAAGACAATGGACTTTCATACTGTTACCTTGAATTCCCGCCTCGTTCAATGTGTAAAGATTTTCTATGTGGTATGCATGCACTTCCGAATTTAGATTCCTAAGTGCAGATCTCAGTTTTGCGTTTTAGCTTTAAACTGAGTTTGGAATAGTTGTTGTGGCGAATTACTTTCAGCTTCATATTTTGAGCGATCTGTATGGTGCTGACTGCATACAGTAAATGAAACTACATGGAAGTAGAGCCCGGACGTACGATGAAACTGATGTTTTGATTCTACGCTTTGTATTACTCGAACATTATGCGGCCGGGGCCGCATATGCATGCAGAAATCTTCCCATCTTCGTAGGGCTGAACTTGATTGGGAAGGGGACAATCAGGCAACGTCGCATGATGACGCAGAGCATGTCACGATACCTTAGCTCGGATTAATTCGATTCTCTGCTGAGGATTTGTGCTCCGAGCTGACATCATGTAAACGGGCGTCACAAAGGTTCGGCTTGGACCTATAGATCTGTCTTTTAGCACAAGGCAAACGGCGATTGTTCCAGAACTCGTTCGCACTCGGTGTAAAGAGTAGATTTTAACGAGAGGAAACACTAGCAAAAAGGTAACTTCAAGCTCGGAAACAGACTTCTCGCACAGCATAGATTTATATACCACTTTTATGTGAAAATATCCAGTAGATACAGAATCAGGTTACAGGCTGTAATGCGTTTGCTGCATTGCCGGTCATGCACTATTTATTAGTTGCCGCGCACAGTGCGGGGTAGATCGCCTTTTTCCAGCAGTTCGTACTGCACTAACGACTTGCAATACGCGCGCTGTGAGATGATGAAAGCCAATCGGTGGTGTGCATGGGTTTGGGTGAGGTTGAACTTCTCTGGTTTGCTGTCGGTATTCTTTCCAGAAAGGTATGTACACCTCCATATTCTACTACTTCTACTATAAAAGCTCATTTGGGATCGGGCAGGTGTTCTCCCGACTTCCAGTGACAAACCCAACTCGTGACTGACCGAAGGTCCTTCTTCCAACTATCTTGGTCCGGTAGATCGTCTGAGAGACATGTGGGAGAAGTATTTCAGAGTAACCTTACGGGTGCGGAGTTGTCGACCGCATATTAGAGTGTTCCGGCCATGCACTACTGCAAGTGCGGCGTTGTGGAACGTCAAAGCTAAAGAACATACGACTTGTACATATTATATCGGTCCATGTCATGGAAACACTTCAGCCGTTTGTGGGGTGACGGTTCAAGTTCTCTGACGACGTACTTTCGGTTTCTAAGAGAAAATTATTGCTTTCTTTGGGGATGAAACACGCAGGAGATGCCGCGGTGGATGACTGAAATGCGCCGTCAAACTTTGCCATTAGATACTTGATCATCTGCATTGTTTCTCTTATACCATGTGACAAAGACTCACGCAGTTGCACAACGTCTGTACCTGTCTGATATGGGAAAAGTTCTGCAGATATCATGTACATGCACTGCAGATGATTACATGGCTGAAAGTTACACCGCGTGAGGCGGTATGAGCGAGATATTGAACTTCCGTTGTATTGGCCGCCAGCCCAATACGAGTCGCATGATCGGGTGACTCGTTTTTATAAACAATCCAGTTTGAGAAATTTGGGCGGTATTGAACGATGACGCTGGATAAAGGGGGACCGCTATACCATCGACAAAGTGTACTGACATGTTGGGTATAAATACCATCGTAGAACTGCCCGTCTCTCGCTCCTTTCACTACTCCAAACCGTCAGCGATAACTCACCTCTACAACAAAAAACAAAGACAGTCATGAAGATCTCCAACCTCTTCTCTCTATTTGCTCTCTCCCTCCTTCCTACTTCCTTTTCTCTCCTCCTCCAATGCACGGGCCAGGTCCAGATTTACGAAGCGTATCCCGACTACAGTGGCGCAGGAGGAAGCTATGGCTTCATCGGCAAGGTTCGTTTCCTTGCATCTTGTATGTCTCAAGCAAAAGAAAATGGCCTAATATCCACTGTAGAACAATGGTAAAGCAACCTCCAATCTCTGTGTAGTCGATCTCCCGCCTTCTGCAGCCGGGAAAACCTGCCGGTTGCATTTCTCCAACCCGTACTATGTCGATCCTGCCGGTTCGAAGCGCGGTCAGATCTTTACACTGGGGTCTCCCGTAATCACGGGTGCAACATGGAACCACAGAGGGCTAGCGTTTAGAGATCAACAAGTCGGCACATTTATCGATGCTGCGGAAGGCACTTCAGCTATGTGGGAAGGCACGAACACTTTCCTTTGCATGACTGGGCTCAAGGGATTTGAGGTGGTGCCAACGGGTGACTCACAGTGGATTTCTTGGATGGTGCCGGCTGGGTTGATGATTGAAGTTGTTACGAGTTGAGGCCGCGAACCAGGCTAGTTTTTGTACACATGTAGTTGGCGACTAATATTAATATGTTGAATGCCTTACTCGGGTATCGCTGTGCTGTTTTTGGAAGTGAATAGTGTCACGTTAACTGTTATGGGGCTAGTCTGGATTCTCTCAAACCTCGCATCTCATAACCGAGGTTTGAGAGAATCCAGACTAATATGAGGATAGTATATATCAAGTCTAGCCCTATCTAGCAGCTTAAAAAATTCTGGTATATTAATTCCAGAGTGGCCCGCGAGGGTTCGGGTATTTTACTGACATATTATCGTGCGTACTTTATCCAACATCCACAGCTGATATATCATGATGTGCACAGTCCGGCCCTTCGAGAGTACAAGCCAGCGGTTCTACCATGAGCCAGCGGTTCTACCATGAGCCAGCGGTTCTACCAGATGCCCTCGAGCGAGCCAAATGAGAGTACACCTCACGCCCCGCTTTCTGGCCATCAACCATGGCCATGATATCGATGGTAAAGAAATTCTCATCAATGGGTGATGCAAATTGATGATACTGTTTATCTACTTGAGCAGGCAGGTCCCTTAGCTTACATACATGTATAACCAAAATGATAATGAAAATACAGGGCTAAGCTCCTGAAGTCATTCATACTTATAATGACACTGTGGCGATCCGGATTCGTCACTCGATGTTCACCAATATCTGGTTTCATTAAAAAAATCAAAGCTTTGCACATCAGACAGTGGAACTACAATTATAGCTACAGTTTACAGAGTACTTTCAGAGGGCTGGTGTGGGTCCAGAAAAAGTGTGTTGATACCTCGGGGCGCATACCCGGTCACAAATTATCAATCGGTAAGCCATCTCAAAATCAGTATATGTCCCTCATACAATTTCTCTTGTCTTAGGATGTTGGGGTCTCGAATCGCGTACTGCGCCATGCAGATATGGTACATATCCTGTGGAGAATTCGATAAAAATCAGAACCCCTATAAAACAAATTTTTGCGTCTGGATTATACAAACTTTATGGGCCCGGGACGTTTCTGTATAGCGTTTAGAACGCTGCTCTAAGGGTGATGGGCGGACTTTTGGTTTACGGTGCTCAGCACCTTTATTGAACCACCTGTAAGACACAGGGTCTAAAAGATCTAGAAAGACGAAAGCGTTACACCTATGCTAACATGCTCTCTATTCTATGCCAATTGATAGCACCGAAGACACGCTATATGGATCTGTCTTCCCTGTTTGGTAGGCAGGTTCTCTCCGGGTTTCCTGGATCTTGGTTGCCGGTACAGTTCTTGTTCAGAAGCTGAGAAGGAATTGTTACACGAGCTGCTTCCACTTAGAGAGAGCATCGCATGCCCGATTATACCAATGGCAGCCTCAAAAATTCGTCGCAACGCTGTCGGGGGCCACGAGAAACCATATAAAGTACGCCTCTTATAGCCGAGTGATCTGGAGAGATGGCGCCAGGCAAAAAAAGGTATACGAGCTTTCGAAATTCATTCCCTGGGATAACTTCACATTGAAACCCGCGCACCTATAACTGTCGATGGTTAGGCTGTACGCAAGTAACAATCTTCATTATTTACGGCACCTAGATCTCAATCGGATCCTTGCACTGCATGCGGCTAGAGATGGGGATTGGCGAACAGGACGTAAATTCGCGAGTGAAATATCGCTGTTGCAGTGACTTGTTGATACTGAAGCCCATTTGAGTGTAGCGTATTGTGTTTTAGATATATTGTCCAGCAGGGAGTGGTGAAGTTAAGCTCCACCACCCTAAACCTTAACCCACATGTCTGCCGCCTTTCCCTTTTCGTTAAAACCACCTATCCTATAAGTAGCCAAGCTACACTTTGAGAGTAATTTCACCGGGGAATCGAGTCGGTAGGTCCCTCGATGCTCGAGCTGGGAAATGTTGGCCATCTGTTGGCGAGCGAGGATGGTGGGTCGAATATACTCGTGAAGGATATGGATTGAGAACTTATGATCGTCATGGTGGTTATTTTAGGTGGTGTTGGTTGTGGCTTGAATGAGGATACAGCTGGCGAGTGGGGAACTATTTCAAACGACTTCCGAAATCACTACAGAGTTCCTCTAGGCAGTCAATTCTTACAACGAGGCTTGGGGCAGTGCCCGCACAATTGCTCAAAATAGTAGGCAGTGGTCACTATCTCCCCAATCCCTACAGGCATGGCTGTCTGCAAAACCGTAATTATAACTGCGGGGAACCTGTGGCCCAGTCACTTCGCCACAATTCTAGCACAGATATTGACCATGATCATGATCAGGCGTATGAAGGAGGGTAGTCCTTAATTCGTGTTGTATAAGTAGACCCCGCAAAAAGCTTGTCTCGGGTGTGCGGCAGCCTACCTGCATACCATCGTGACACCAGAACATTCCTCTGTTCATGAACTGGCACTAGTTTTTCGACGTGGACACCCCCACCCGTGGAGATCTCGAATAGGATTCTTCATCGGGGCTGTTAGTTCGCCGTTCTTGCCAGTCATTGTCGTCATTATTTCAGCCGTAAACAAAGCAAAGCAGAGGAATATCTCAAAAACCTCGCTCTGATTCGAAAGTGCATTTTCTTGGCGCATATTGCGGCCTCGATATTGCACAAGCTGAAGAATGATACCGTGCGCAGAGTAAATTTGTGTTCCATAAGATGGAGCTTGCCGTTCCTTTTAAGCAGGGTCTTTATCGTCGTGGATTTGCTGCATATTCACCTCGACTATCAACCGCTACTTCCACTCAGCAGCCAACAAACAGTCACTGACAATCACTCACGCCCCCGAATGTCCACAGCAACCCAGTCCCGACGGCAGTGCACGATCGCAGGCTTCAGCGAGTGCGAGCAGGATGGCGAAACGGGTTGCTGCGATGTCGCGAAGACTATCTCTGCCTGTCCGACGGGATATTTTTCCTGCATGCCGGAGTTCGTTGAGCGGGGATACGCAGCCGCTTGTTGTCCGCAGTAAGTAGTACTACTTATACCTCGGTGGACGGATGGAATTTGACGGGTTCCCCGGTGCAGAGGATATACCTGTCTTATCTCTCCGTCATGTGCATCCCTAACCACCCAGTTCCCCGAAACGAGCTTTGTCACCCGACCAGTCACTGTAACCAGTGTTTCAATCGCGTCGACGTCGCTCACAGTAACCAGTACCGAGGTTTCTATTAAGACGAGTGTTTTGACTTTGGTACCTTCCACGATGATCTTGCCGGGTACTACGGATTCGCAGATAACGGTGCCGGGAGGGCCGACGGACACGGGGACGCTGATAGACACGGGGACGCTGCTTGTGCCGACGGACATCACCTCGGCAACGGACATCGCCTCGGCAACGGACACGGGGACGGCAACGACGGCGGAGACAACGGACACGTGGTTTCCCTCGGCTATCTCGCGAATAAATGGACCTCTTATGCCGGTACCGACAGACGTCTTCAGCACAAATTTCGATGGTCTAATTTCTTCTGGTCCTGGCTACAGTATTTCGACGAAGACAGCAACCGCGACCTTAAGCATCTTGAGTACTACGACAGAGACATCGATTCCAACATCTGCAGCACCAGTCATTTCGAAGGTTTACGAGATCAAGCTTAGTATTGGCGCACCACGCCCTAGACTTTCCCAAGGCGCCATAGCCGGTATTTCCTTAGGTTCGGTGTTTGCCGTGTTTCTGGTTGTAGCGTTCATAATCTGGCGGATTAAGAAAGGGCGGGACAGCGTACCTCCGGGGTCAGTTGAGCATGCTGCACCTGTTGAAAACGTTGTCTATATTGAAGAACCAAAGCCGGAAGAACTGCCATCGCCAACATCGCCAACGACTGAACCTAGGGAGCTTCCAGCTAATGTTAGCACTCCTCCACCTTAGACAAATCCATTGATATGGAATTGAAGCATCTTTTTGGAGTGTTGGATTGCTACAGTCTGGAAAAACGGAATTTTGGAGGAAATTGGGTTTTGTCTTGTGTTGGCTTTCATAAACTGGGGTATCTGTGGGGACTCGTTAGCGTCGGGGCAACCATAACTCAAAGACCTTCCTGTAGGTTCGGCATTGAGGGCGGGATTATCAGTTGATGTTACTCTATGGCAAGGAGCGTCTATCACTCTTCATCACTGATTTATGGCGTTAGGGTGTTGAAATGTTATGCGGAGAACCGTGAGCGCATTGTTTATTCTATTGTACGGAAGGAAGAAAGAGATACCAAACACTATATGTACATTCAGCGCGTATATAGTTCCATTTCATTGTGGAGAGTTCTCAAGTGGCAGGTGCAGTTGCAAAATCCATCCACTCAGTTATTAATCGCCTCTGGTCTATCCGGTGGTGTATTGTAGGGACGATTTCTACGTGAGTTTACTGTGAGGTACGGGTGGTCGCTGGATCGGCTTGGTACTTGGTTGAGATAAGTGTGAAAGTGAGGAAAGTTGTCATAAACTGCGCTCGTCAACCTTCCGTCAGCTGACTTCGCAAGCTCAGTCACGAATTATCACTTCCATATTTCAACAACAGTCGGGTTTTTTCTAGCTTCGCAGACTGAAGACATAAACTATCGGAGATAGAAGAGGGGGTAATACGTGTAGTGCATGAAGTACCAAATATCTCATCTGCAATTGAAGTATCCAAGATTTTCCGTAACAAATGATACAAAAATTCAAATTGAAATCGTTGCTTCCAAGAAACTACCACCAAAATGCCTCATGACCTCGATCGTCCTCATTTTAGAAAACCCGTAATCTCTCCTTCATGCAAGCTCCGCGCCGTAAGTATCCATTAGAGCGCGGAGCATTCTCTTCGCTTCCTTAGGAAGTGGCCAATTCGTAAAACTCCATGGATACCCTTGATACCACCAACAAACACTGTGCCCCTCATTATCCTTCGCGTGTACGTCCGCACCAGCCTCGATCAGAGCTTCCATCATCGCCACATTCGTACAGTACATCAGCGGCGTCTTTCCCTTATGATCTCTGACATTCGCATCCATTCCTTTGGCTGTCATAATCTCCAACATTTTTACTGATCCCTTGCGAGCAACGTGACACGCTAGAGGTATGCTGAAGCAGGGAATCACCCACCCAGGGCCATTGGAAAGTAGGAGCTCAAAGACTTCAAGGAACCTCCAAAGAACGGCGATTTCGAGGGGCGTTCCCGAGCGCCCGTCAGCATTTATGTCCACACCGGCTGCGAGAAGAAGCGAGACAGTGCTGGCATCGTTGTAAAAAGCGGCAATGTGCAAAACTGTATCGCTGGGATGAAAATCCTCTTGGCCGGATTTCCTCCTGTGGTGACACTTGTGACGGTTGAAGTTCGGGTCTGCACCTCTAGAGATCAAACCGATGGCGCCACTTTGTAATTTGCTTTGTTGTTAGCACTCCAGTCGTACATCATGTCGTGCACAATGCATTGAAGGCCACGATTGTAGAGGAGCGGTGCGAGATGCGAGTGGAAGTGGCGGTGGGAGCGGCAGAGTTAGAAAGGGTGTTAAGGTCTGTTGCCTCTCCTATTTCATGTAGGAGTTCTATTGGGAGGGTGGTGGAGAGGAGACCATCGTATCGAATTCGCGAAGCTTATGTAACTGAAAGTCTGCAGCCTGGACGAGGTAAATACATACAATGTGTGCTTCTGAGAATGCAAAACAAAGATGATCAGTTGAACCCCTGCGACAAGATGTTGGAGTAGAATAGGTGGAAGCGAAACTTTAAGGTGATTAGGGGATCAAACAAGATCAGGGCACTACACTTGGCCGCAAACCCTGAGCCCTTACTTTGGCCCTGGCTCGATAATAAGGCGTTACTTTTGCAACGGCCAACTCAGTATCGACGACACGCCCTCCCGCAGCAGCCAAGCGACTTTTTGATCCCAAAGGCAACGTCTAGCTCTGGGAGTGGAATGACAATTGACGCAAAAAACATTAGATGCGATTTCACACCACGAGAGAGCATACTTCCACGTAAAGCTACTTTCACTTTGTTCTATTACAGAATTAATATTGTCTCTGGCAGGCACCTCGACACCACCATTTAAACAAAAATTCTCCTAACATCGATTCTCACAGTCAATCTCACCTGCCTTCTCCGCTCTCCAAGACTATTCCCGCCATTCTTTTTATGACTCATATCCTGTTTTCTAATGATACCTCTTGACATCTAATCTCAGATTGTCTTGTGTTTGTTGGGTGATGGGTAAAATCTCGGAATCTCACTCGGCCAGAAGTACGAATGATATTTCATGACGACACCTTCGGAGTTTGTCTTCTGTATATATATGGAGTATCACTTCTCAGTGTGACTGAAATATCTGCCAAATGGCTTATGTATGGCCAAAATTTCTCAGAGTTCTCCTAGTGCTTCCGAAACTCTGTGCTACAGAGTTTTATTTCTTGATCAATCAAAAAGAAAAGACCACTGCTAAACATTCCTACCCCGGTAGCACTTCTTGAGCCCCCCCCCCCTTACTAAACCCAATATCCACACTGCAGATACGCTCGCTATGGCTTTGTGTCTTTCAACTGTGTATTCCCTCCCTGGCGAGGTCTGCCTTGACCTGCTGCTCATGCTCACAATCCCCACCCGCTGAATTATTCGCTTCTCGCTGCTTCCCATGGTAGGATGGAACTCTCTGTATGCTCTACAAACGACTTCAAGTTTTGACACAGCCCAATGGCTTTGCTCGAATCATTCTTGTTGATTTCTGTTGAACTGGCTCGAGAAACCAGCACCGACCCCTGGCGATGAATCAAAGCGGCATTGTAATACCTAAGCCCCCGGCCATTCACCGTGTGTTCTTGGCATGAATTCTTACGAGGAAGTGGCAAGTTCGCGAACTGCAGCTGCTCGGAGCTTGTGGACTGTATTGTGCGGTTTTCAAACGGGCGGAGTTCGTATGGATGGAAACGGCGTTCGACTAGGCGATGTCGGAAAGAATTGACCGGCGTGGGCCGTGCACGTATCGCAGTGACAGCGGGGTGTAGGTGTGGTGAGTGGGAATACTAACCGCAGCATGCATTTTCTGGCATGCCCGCACGTGCGCGCAATGACACACACCCGACCACCTATCATATACAGCTGTTATGCCTACGTATTAAGGTGGCTGGGCAATTATAATGATATCCATTTGAGAACGACTCTGGCTGTGTGATTCATGAAGTATGCGATGCGGGGCTATCTCTCATATCGAGGCCCTGCAGTCGTGGTTGGCGCTCGAGCGCTTGTTCACTCATTCGTTGCCAATATACCAACTCATATGTTTGAAGTGCACGCGTGCGCTTAAAGGGGCTCAACATACTGCGGGGTTGAACTGCCACCCGGCTCCAGCTGAGGCTCTGCGTCATGAACTGGAAGCGGAGAAATTGTGGCGAGAAATTTCTATGTGTCATGTATGCTTTTTGGAATTACCAGCTCTGTCATTTTGCTTCACGCTCTGAAACTACCATGACAACACCTCACTGGCAATCTATCCCATGGGCTGTGCACAGTGATTGCGGCCGTGTATGTTGCGCGAAGCATTCGAAAAACACTCCACTGGTGCTCACAATAGCGGTCCAGTTTTATTATGTACCCGACGTACCAGGACTACATATATCCATGGGATTCCTATGCCGCTGTTCCATATCCATTTCCTTCAAAGGACTTAACGAACTCGCTTTTACTCAGGATCCTTACTTTTTACTTCAAAGTCGGTCTCAGCTCATACCGGCATCCTAACTTCACAAACTCATTCCCACCGCCGTGGGTCGGCTATCGACTGCAGTTATCCCACCAAGAGAAATACCCTTGCTAGAATTCTCGAAGATTAAGCTCCCTTGAATCATAACGGTAAGCATTCATTCAGACAGTTAAGACGCGTTTGTGGTAAGACTGATAAGTTTACAGATTTAGTTTTGATTGTGTGGTTACATCGAACCATACGTATACGAGTACCGGCGAAGCTTAGCAAAACTTCCTTACTCGATCAACACATACTCGCCAGATACCCCCGGTACAATGACCAAGGAAACGGATTGGATCTCGGCCGTTTGCTCCGTGGTAGCGGCCGTTGTGGCTGTGGTTACTCTCCTCACGGTGTATCTCGCAGCCATGCAGATCCTGTCAAGGCGCCAAATATATCGCTTGGGAGTTTCGACGAAGTCACTCGGTCCCTGGAAATCGAAGGTGGTGAGGCCATCCCTGCTACGAATGCAGACGCAAATCTCCACGCCCACGATCAGTTTACCCAAACTGGTGAAGAAAAACTGGGAGCCTAGCGTTACCTTTCCCACTGGCTTTGAATGCAGGCCAAAAAAGGCCGTACCCGATCCGGAAGACTGTGTTCCGGTCTTGGCGGAAGCAAGCTGGGTCAACTTTCTAGAAAGTCTAGGACTGGAGCCCGAAAAAAGCGTCGCATTTTACGAGATGCAATCTGAAGCGGAATTGGTGAATGGAATTGTTCCGATGCGTTGGAAGGGAAGAGATTTGGTGGGGATCTGTTCGATTCTCGGCTTTCAAGTATTCCAAGACGATGACAAGCTAAGCTTCACAAAACCGATGCCATTACCCATACAATGGTCTGGACCTTTAGGTTGGATGCAATTCAGAGCCAGCTCTGATGGTTGCATTGTTGAATACCGTAGGAGAGCGTTACTTAAGAATCAACTGTCATCCGATATCCACGAGTATTATCAAAGTCTAGACGTCGCAGACCGACCCCTCTGTCTTGTGTCACGACTTTGGCAGTCGATCAACGGATTGTATCTGCCTAATAACGAAATCCTTTATATAGGCGGTACAGATCGTTTGGGCGAAGAGAGGAGAAACCGCGCAGAAAACATACAACGTTCAACGGACGAAATATGCGACGAAGCGATGAAGTTCGATTTAACGGAAGAAGAGATGAGGAAAATGCTGTTTGGGAAGAAATCAAGGCGCCCCGACGCTCTTGGTCCTGAGGCTGCTAAGAGTGGGCTATCTCAACTATCTCAACCACAGTCTCTGTCCGGTGTTCCAGAATTCCTTCGTTGTTTAGGTGGTGAGGATATTCTCAAAACCGCAAAAAAGTCCAAAAGAATGGAAGTGCTGAATCCGTGTCCTGGCTTGCTCTCCATCATCGTAGAGGGGGAATTGGCCGACAGTCGAGGACTAGATTTTAGCGGTTGTCACGAATATGATAGGCTGTACACCGATTTGGAGGATGTCAACAGAACAACTTATCCATATAAACTTGGCTGTTTCTTTATGAAAAAGGACTTGCTGGAACTTATAAAAAAAGCTGTTCTGTTATTGGAGCCCGATGGGTTTTACTTTTCTCCAACATGCCACCTCTACCACGACGTCTCTCAGATTTGGAGCCATGTCGAAGAAGAATCGAACAAACTTGAGCACGTCTTTCCGAAAACCGAGCTTACGGATTGGCGAAGTGGCGCTAAATGGGCCAGAGATAAAAAATCACTCAACAGCCAACTATATAACGCTATAGCCATTTGCAACGAATTCCAACGCATTAAGACAACCTCTCGAGCGGTGTTTACAATTAACGACATGAGGATCATCTCAAAGGCATCTGTGTCACTTCGTCGGATTGTCTCGAGCTCGCCGCATGCGCAAGGGATGGATCTTGTATGGGCCATGATAGCATCTCCCGAACTTTTCTCAGACCTGGTACAGCGGTTCGGGAAAATCAAAGCACAAAGTATGCAAAATATGCTTGACGCTACTGTTTTAAGCCGAGATGGGTGGGTGGATTGCAAATCACTGACAGATGCAGACCTGGATCCGGATCTGAATCTCGTGGGCAGGTATGAGGTGCCTCTGATATCGGAAGGAGACTTCTCTGGCACTCAAATTCTGGCGGCTTTTTTAGATGTTTTCCTTACTTTTTTTTGGATGGAAAGGAAGTGGATTTCCAACGTTTCTATGTATGACACCACGATACCACAGAGTGTCACTATGTGTTAGTGGAGAGCATAGGTTTACTAAGTACAGAGCGGGTGTTGCGGAGATAGCAGTTGGGACATGTACCGTACTTTCGCATTTGTTTCTGTCAAGATTCTCTAATTCTATGTTTTTTGTCGTACATTAAGATGCGGTATAGCAGGCTAAAGTGAACAAGGCTCATGAACTTATATGGTATTCAAATAGGTTGAAGAGTTTCTGTCGTGCCCAGCCTTGACAAATTAAATTTGTGCGACGGGGGAGAGGCTGGGCATTACGACAGTATTTTGCCCCAAAGTGCAAATGCAAGGATTCATGCAACAGACTAGGACGAGTTCGGCTACATTTTACGATTTATTGCACCATTTCTACACTACCAATATTATGGGATAATTTCAACACTACTCTACCTAAGTACTTGGATAGTCTCGAGCCGTGTTTTGTTTTTGTGGTACACAAATTTGCGACCGAGACTATACTTTGGAGGAAATTTTGTGACTCTTTTGGTAATAGAAAGGCACAAGATATGTACTTAAGTAGTTACTCTAATGTACTGAGCTAGCTCATGCAGGATGGAACCTTACTTGTATTGGGTAATTAAAAATTGTTTTTGACTAGCTAACATCTTTTTGGTCTAATTACTCTTTAGCAGTCTCACACTTCTTTTCTTTTACGAGCAAGAACCTTGCATTTGCACTTTGGGGCAAAAATACTGCTGTGGGTACGAGAAAAATGAGAAGCATTGAAAGTTACTTTCAACATTGCATTTGTCAAGTTCGCAAATTTGAAAAAATGACAACTTACTTTCGAGAAACATAACAAGTCTAATAGTTGGTCCACTTTGGCCTGCCTAAAAATCGGTAGCTATAGTGTTTATCTATAATCTAACAGGAGAGATAAAGGAGAAGATTAGGTTTTAGGCACATGGCCGGCCGGAGCGCTCGTACTTGTACAGCATGGTCGAAGGCTGAGCACTTATATATCCCCATTTAACTGAATCAAATCAACTTCCAATAGTTGCCGCCTTTTGTGCCTGACCCGTCAAACACCTCCACGACGTCATTCATTGGAACGCTCTTATAATTTATTGACTTGCTTAACCACAATGTCTGAAATATTCCACTGGTGGTTTTGTTCAGGGATTGCACCAAGAGCCAGTCCAC
This sequence comes from Wilcoxina mikolae CBS 423.85, assembly GCA_014904905.1. Lineage (NCBI taxonomy): Eukaryota > Fungi > Ascomycota > Pezizomycetes > Pezizales > Pyronemataceae > Wilcoxina > Wilcoxina mikolae. The sequence goes on along the minus strand of MU122098.1, from coordinate 1,120,435 downwards.
CTGTAGACGTAACAAGCGGAGTTGGAGGGCATGTTGCAATGCGGCTGAAATCCAGTTGCCCGCTACTGGCGATATATGATGTAGGTATTCATTACCGTGCAAATAAATTTTTTTTATTACAGATACGATCATGAAAATACATGCATGTAGTGCTAGTGTAAACAAATGAATCGAGTAAACTGCATGCATACGTGACGGTATACAAAAAGGACATTATCTACCTATCTAACAAATTCATATCTCCCGAAAGCAATTGCGCATACAGCGTTAACCATTCTGAACAACAATTCTAAACTCAGCATGACCCGATCACAACGTTACTCCAACTGCGCGTCAGACACAAAATGGGTTCCACCGCCACAACGATATCCGCCTGTCACCTTATTCCAAGTGAATCCCTGCGGGCAAACGTCCATCTGTCGCAGTTTTTCTTGAGTTCGTCTCTCTTTCTCTTGATTTTTATCGACTTGCTGCTTTGTCGCTGCACCGGACATTAATGGCACCGACTGAGGTGATGCATCCATTTCGGTAATAGCGTCGGATGAACTTTCGGTGTGGTGTGGCGTACAATGAGCTGAAGCCTCAGAGGATTGTGTGAGTGTGTCGTAATGGTGCTCATGTGCGGAATCTTGGGCGCATTGCATCGATTGACTTGCCGCTTGGTCGACCGCCATGGGAGAGAACTTCCCGCTTTTTCCTTCCTTGTTGCTGCATCTATCGTACTGCGTTGCGATCATTCTCTTGATGCACAACACTGCTTGCTCTGCGGGAAGGGGCACTTCTTTTCCTGGGAAAACGATTGGCTTGACAGCAGTTGTACGCGTCCTATGCATTTCTCTAAAGGCAGATGCTGTCATTTGTTTGGCCAAAGTTTTGATGTCTCGGGCATTGCTCCACGACGGAAAGAGAGACAACATCTTGACCAGTCTGAATAGGTTAAGGTAGTCAGGATTGGACGTATCCTTAAGGTAAGGGGCGTTAATTTGTTTTTGGCTGAGCTCTCGGTCCAAAAGAATCATGCAATCGTGAGGTTTGATGTTTTCAAAAACGATCTCCTCCGGAAAGAGGCCTGATAGACCAGGACGGGTTGTCATCAAATTGTTCATGTCCAAGGTATATCCTGCCAGAATGACAACCATCTTGCCCTCGTATCTCGGTGTTGTCAGGAGGTAAATCAGTTCATTGACTGCTTCGGTCGCGTATTGTCCTTCTGCAAGGCGGTAGGCTTCATCAATAAACAATACTTTGCCGAGGGCCTTTTCCAGTTGCACTTTGGTCTTGGGTCCCGTATGACCCACGAATTGGCCAATTAGGTCCGACGCAGAACATTCAATCACTTCGTCTGTCGATAGAAACCCCATGTCGTAGTACACACTGCCCATATTTCGAGCGGTGGTTGTCTTTCCAGTACCTATATAAATTTAGCCACCGTCATATGCATCCCATTCCTTCGTCCTAGAGGGGGAAGGGGTAATGATACTGACCTGGCGGGCCTTTAAATACGAATTTGGTAGGAACATGCTCACGAGGGTCCAATCCGTGAGACTTCGCTCCAAGTGAAAGTGCCTGAATATCCTCCAATTTTTCTATGATATCGTTGCTCACCATATTCTCAAGCCGCTTTCGACAATTGGAGAGTGCGGTAGCGTTGCGGTCGAAGTTTGGGTCAAAGTCGACTGGCTCAAGAACAGCGTCAAATTCTCGCTCAGAAACGGGCTTCGTTGATTGCCTGGTCTGGTAGTTGAATTTTGCTTTGGCGAGGCAAGTGTCGACCTCTCCTCCGTTGGAATAGTTTGGGCGCATTCGAGCTCTATCCAGGACCTCAAGAGCGACAACCTTGGCCTGCTCCGTAGCAGTCAAATCTTGTTGTCTCATCTTCAGTTCTAAGATTTTTTCCAATTGCGGCAGGTTGAAGTCCTCGAAACGAAAGGGGTCGTCTATTGCAAATCTTCGGGAAAGCCCAGGGTTGACATTTTGGAACATCTCTTTTAATTTATCTTCGTAGCCAAGGAGTAGTATGCATCGATCATCTCCTGGAACACTCTGGACCTCTGCAACGAGCGTGTCGATAACCGCCGTCTTATATGCGTCGTTTTGCTTTTCGGGTCCGCCGGAGTTGAGCATATATGCTTCGTCGATGATCAATACTTTGCCCAGTGTCGCTCCAAGGATAGCTCTTGTTTGAGCCTCCGACTTTCCGAGACATTTACCAATGAAGTCCGACGGGTTTTTTACCACCACTATTAAGACGGTTGATTAGCCAATCACGCTTGCGGGAAAACGAGAGCCCGAACAGGTCAGCAGGACAGTGTACTCAGTGGGACATTCAACCACTATCACAGCAGAACAGCGACCAGCTGTTGGACTGACCCACCGAGCAAACTATCCCATTGACCCGTCCGAATATCTCTACGGAACTGAGTGCTTACCTTCTCCATTGCTGAGAAGCCCTAGATCGGCCATTATTTGACCGTATAATTTCGCGACGGTAGTTTTACCCGTTCCTGGTGATCCGAAGAATACCCGGTTGAGAGAGAAATTAAGCGGATTTCTTTCGGCCAACTCTCGTCGATAGTTAGTTTCAATCATGTCAATCATACCCTTTGCCGATGCCTTGACTGCGTCAAGTCCAATGAGTTCTTGAAGCTCGGCCCAAGCTGCGCTGCTGGAGGCGGCCTCTGAGGGATCTGGGCCAATCAAGTCTTCTTTGATGAAGAGAAAATAATCTGGATTAAGTCCATCTTTGCTCTGCTTGGTTAGACGCTTTGCTTGACGTTCTGAAATCCTCGCCAGCAGATTATCGACAGAACGTGCGTTTCCAAAACCTCTAATTCCTCGGCCACGCGCTAATCGACGAATAGCAACACGCATGTATAGGCCATCCAGTCCACCCTCGATCTTCATTTGTCCGCCGTATTTCTTGCCAATATTGTCACTCAGAATGTTCCAGAGTTCCACATCCTCGAAATCCGTAAACTGCAGAGTGTATGGCACTCTGCTAGCCAAGCCTGGGTTGTGCTCGAAAAATGACTCCATTTCCTTATTGTAACCGACGAATATTACAACAAGCTTGCCGATGTTGTTTTCCATCTCTGTAAGGATGATGTCGAGAACCTGGGGCCCTCCGACCGACGCGTAAGGTGCGGTGAGTTGATAAGCTTCATCCACAAAGAGGACTCCACCCTTAGCTCTATCGACAATCTTCCGGATTATTCTCTTGATACCAGCAGGCCCCTTGTATGCCAATTTGGCACCCGAGGTCTCCTTAACCATTTTGGACTTTAAGACACCCATGGAATACAGAAATTCTGCATAAATACGAGCAACGGTTGTTTTTCCTGTATGGTGGTCAGCAATCCAATTTATGTTTATAGGTAGGGTCTATTTCATACCTGTTCCTGGATTTCCTTGGAACACGATATTGAATCGCTCTTTCTGCAGATCGGTCTCCTGGCGTTTGCAAGTTTCAACCTTTGCTTTAATAGCTAGTACCTGCTGCTTGACCTCCTCCAGGCCGACTAGTCCCATCAGTTCGTCAATCGCGGCGTTATTGGCCCCCTCATCCTTCTGTCGTTGCCATTCCAGCGCTGCCGCGGATGATTTTTGAACGAACGGCTTTCTACGAGGGTCAAAGATTTGAGGGGAGTCTGCAATCTGAGTTGAAGAATCTGTTGGTATTGGTGGAACGTCTATGGAAGGCGTTATAGACGAGCTTTGGGACGCTGGTAGTGATGGAGGTCGAGATAAACTTGGCGGCGAGGGTTGAGCTCGTGAAGTAGAAGGCGGGGGTGAAATTAAAGCCGAATTTGAACGTAAACGCAAAGGCGAACCTGAAGGTGGACTCGAAGGAGGACTTGGAGCTGAATGGGGGGGTGAAGATGGATCTTCCACAACCGAATGTGGAGGCAAAACCGGAGACTGTGAAACTGAAGCTGAACGTGGCGGTGGGGACGAATCCTGTGGAAGTAAAATAGAAGCAGAAGGTGCAGGTGGGTTTAATGAATCAGAAATCGGTTGCGGAGATGGAGATGGATCTTCCTCAACCGAAAGTGAGGGTGAAAGTGGAGGTGAAACTGGAGATTGTGGAGCTGAATCTGGACGTAGCAGTGGGGACGGATCCTGTGGAAGTGAAATAGAAATAAAAGGTTCAGGCGGGAGTAATGAATCAGAAATCGGTTGCGGAGGTGAAGATGGATCTTCCTCAACCGAAAGTAAGGGTGAAACTGGAGGTGAATCTGGAGACTGTGAAGCTGAAGCTGGACGTGGCGGTGGGGACAAATCCCGTGGAAGTGAAAGAGAAACAGAAGGTGCAGGTGGAAGTAATGAATCTGAAGTCAGGCGTGAAGATGGGGATGGATCTCGCGAAACTGAAGTGGGAGGTGAAAATGGAGACGGTGGGCATGACGCCGGTGGTGTAGAAGCTGGTGTGGGCGAAAGAGAAACAGGAGCTGAGCTCGCAGGTGAACTCGAACGTGAAGTCGAACGTGAACGTGAAGGGACGGTTAGAGATTCCATTATGGTGGGTGATTGAGTGTCGACGTTCTGTTGATTCTTCACGTCTGAGGGTCGACGTCCCCAGACTTATATTCAGTTGAACTATCTATGAGCCCCACAATTCGGGTTTAATTTTAGAGTTAAAGAGACGAGTCATGGCAACAGGCTCAGCCCCGCAATAAGATCGACCATGCATAGTGCTTTCCACTGTCGGCCTCTTCAGATCTAGCCGCCCGCTCCTGGATGCGTGTATGTACTGCCCACTACTGTTTAATATCAAAGTGGCGTATGCGCGGATTGCTGTAAAGTGGCGATGCGCATATGCATTGCGCAGCAGCAACACTTGTCTCAAATGCTGAGAGGACCAACAGAAACTCCAGCAAAAACATCTGCCGAAAAGAGGATAGCCGAGCCAGTAAAAGGATTTTATCTTGACCAGTTGATATTCTCAGCTCTCGAAGACACTGATGCCACATACAGCACCAAATTGCCCTGCAGGTAGCTGGTCCAAAAGCACATGTGTCATCAGTTGAAACCCACAGGCTAGGCAACAGCACTCGCTGGCTTGTAGATCGAATGAGCCTCCATAGTTTCTCTCCCGAGTGCCTTGTGTGCACTTGCATCGCTTCTGATCCCAACCACTACCTACCTAGGTAATAACGTAGGCTGTCATCGACATGCGTGTAAAAATCCAGCAGAATATCTCCGCCGTTGGTGATCAGCGCCAAACCGTCAATTTTATTGGCCTGTGGGCCACCAATGAGCCGCACGCATATGCAAACGACACATTTGAAAACACCGCTTATAACCGATTTCGGCGAGTGGCAGTGCTAGTGCCGATACCACCGAACGCGTGTATTCCGACCCGATGTGCGAACTTCTCCGCCTGTTCGCGAACTTGCCTCCGCTTGTGAACGGGCGGAGTTCAAGGACTGCTGTCACCGACGAATAACTACTGTACACGTTTCGGTCTGTAGTCTAACCGACAATCATTATGCAAAATTTGTGTACGGTAGAGCAAGTTTCCCCTGTGTCGCACGCAGGCTGGTAATGGATGCCTCTTCTTGTCCTGCTCTAGTTATTATTGATTAGGGTTAGTTCTGACATAGAACTGTCCGTGCGAATGCCTCAAAAGATATCATGTGTAGACCGGGCAGCAATTACCATGAGCTAAAGTCTTTGAACTACTTATGTCATAGTTGCTCACTCGCCGCCGTTTACGATCTCGTTCGAACGCAATTTTCAAGTTCGCCTCAGAGCCAGAACAATCGAAGATAGTTACCGGAGGGTCGTTTAGGTACATAGCATAGATAAAACGGCCGCAGATGCAGAGGAAGAAAGAACGAGAGGAAAGAGGAAAGACAGTTGATCTCGTAAACCAGCCCCTTCCAAATCCAGTAGCTGGTAGACACAGGATTAGGAAAGAGTTGCAAAGTTGAACAGATGCTTCGGCGAGTGGGTAAACGATCTTCAGAACACAGATGTAGTCCGGATAAGCTTTCGCTTAGTACCTAGCTGACTGATCATCCTGGACGCCACCAAGCTAGCCACTAACCTCACGATCAATACCACTCTCTCTATTGTACCGACAGTTGAGGTTGGAACGTCATCGGTCATTGACCTTTGTTCATATTTGAAAAAGCGTCATTCCGGGCTGGTTCATAAACAAAATTGTTCGGTCATCTTGTCATGCGTCGGGTTGTTGGCGCTTTCTCAAGGAGCATTAACTTTCTGACAATTTCAAATGACGGTCTTCCAGGCCACCGTCACTTTTGATGCACGGGTTTTGCAGCGCCTTTTTAATGAAGCTGGAGCATAAGTTCTACTCCGAATATCACTCGTCCATTCTATCATTTCAGCTCGACTCATATGCCAAAACTGGCATTTGTCTGCGGTTCGTACACAAACTTTGTCATTCTGAGATTGCTGCTCCAACCTCATCTTTCGGTACAGTATCACGAGGGTTAAACATCATCCAAATTGCTCTCGTGCCCAGACTTTTCTCGTCACTCGCAAGCTCCCGAGAGAAAACGAGCTTGCGAAGGGCTGGTATGCGAACACATGTCCGAATAACCATAGTTGTGGTCAAATCTATCAATCCACTTCACATCACCATCGCTTCTATCCCCTTCCCCGCTCCCTTCAACGTTCAAACTTCCATTCACAGTTTATCACTCACACTGAATGCCCCCCAAAGTGTTACGATATGGGGAGAACCGTGTGCATTGACTAAGGTACAGAGAGAAGAGAGAGAGAAGGACAGAGACTCGAGATATATACAGGAGGCATCAGCCCCGGTTACAGCCAGCTGTATCAGGCCCTTGTACATATGTAACACTAAGTCAAGTCTTGCTAGTTCAAATTCCCAGCAACAGTGTGAAAATGAAGCCAGCAGCAGCATCAGCGCCTGGAATCGAGCCTGGACGTCGAGCTTTAAGAAACGCTAACAATGCCGTTTTCTTAACGTGCCCACGTCGCCTTGGGGATATTTTGTATGGATTCTCTATCCGGTTTTGTCTTATTGATGGCGAGCGAGAAATTGAGAACGTTCACCACGCACACTTTATGATTGCGGACGGAGTGGTGGTATCATCGACGTTGGTGTGTTGACCTTTCATCTATCTGTACAGTCTTGTATGTAGGCAGAGAATATATGAAAGCAACAACACCACGCACGTAAACCGGACGCCTCCCTAGTCTCGGCGTAATAGAAAATACAGACTAACGCCTCCCAATCCCTAGGGTACACGCTTTCGGTATAGCGTAGTAACATTAATATTTACACAACCGTCGTGTAACTAAATGAGGTAACGTCGTTTCATTGTAGTTTAAATATCACTAGACCGACACTACACAGGCAAATTTGTATTGGCGGGTCTTCGTGAGACGAATTCGTAGTGTCAGTTGTCAGGGGCGTAGAGCAAATGCAACCACAGACCATGAGGTGCGAGTGATTTCTCGTGCATATATCGCGATTTTCATCTTTGCGTTGAACCCCGCATATAGAGATACAGCCAACGGGTAGACACCTTTTGCCTCTTAGACTTCCACAGAGAGTCAATTCCACCAAAAATTTGTATGTGTGTTGTGTATGCTTACATGCGAAGATATCCCCTAGGATTCCTTCGTGTTGTGGTTTGCAAGACGAACTTCGAAGGAAGACAATTCTGATGCCATTGTAACTTCAAGTTTATGGCAATCTTTGAAGGCCATTATTAATCTTCCATGCTTGCACCACCAATCAAAATAGCCATTTGAGAACCCCTCGATCAGGTCACCACACACAGAGACAACCTCGCTCTTAGCCTGATGACAACATGACCGAACGCTTATGTTAGAGAACCGACCCCAAATGGCATTCTCCAAGCTACGAACCAGACTGGTCAATGACCGATGAAGTTCGTTCATCTCTCGGTAGAATATTTTCTGTGCCGAGTGATGAAAGATTTATCACCAACCACCACCATCGACCCATAACTTCCTTAAGAGCTCGACTCAAATACCAATAGCTCAAATGGATCGAAAAGCTCCGAGTGTAAGGTGTTGCTGGAACTTTGTTCAGTGAGGAAATGGTATATGACATGCATTACAGAACCACTCACGTCGGTGGATTTGTCTTTCATGCTCACAGAATTCGTACCAGCTATCAAACAGGTAGTCGGACGTAGTGCAGTTTTCGAATGTGCAAACATAGGGCCTGATATCTCTAAACACATGTCTCTTGGTGCGAGAGGTCAGCATTACCTATCTCGTGGATTATCAAAGCGGTTTGACGTACGCCCAAGATTTTCGTCCATCCACCGCTGTCATCGAGAAACAATACTGGCATAGGGACGGCGCCCCGTCGAATACCCTGTCCGGTTCCGAAGGAATTAGCACGTGGAGAGCCCCAGCGTCCTTTGTGGAAGATGACGCATAGAAAAGTACGTTAATAGCCAAACACCGTTCCAATCGGTCTCGTGGCGCAGGATTCCTAATTGCAATCGAAAACTTATACAAGCAATAGCGTGCGAAGTATCTTTTAAACGCTCCTCGAACTCAGTAACCTCGGGTTCTTCCGATTTAGATTCGGACAACTCATACACGGATGAAGCGCTGTCTGAAGGGACTCTGATCCGAGGCAATCTCGCGGGTCAACGAGCGGATTTATTATCGAGCCTTACCCTTCTTTAAAGCGTTGTTCAAGGCTTCAAAACTATCGGATGCCGAAGTCGGTGATCTGGCTCGGTGAGCGCCAGCATTTTCACCCCAGTCCGAACTCGTCTCGCAATCTTGTAGCGACCGTGACAGGACTTCAAAGAAGTTACACAAGCTTCATGAGGAGACGACATAACAGTAGCGACGCTTGAAACCATTGTAGCTGGCGAAACCACTGTGTAGACAACTGAATAAGGCTGCCGTTTTGCCAATTCGTTACCGTCGTTTCTGAAACGAATGTTGGTGCTATCGATACTGGCAAAACGGCGACTCTGAAGGTGGTTTGGATGCCGATACAAGGGTTCGACACCTCAAAAACCGAAAAGTTCCCCTAATAGTGGCCAGATTCGCGGGGTCCTCAATTTTCCGCGTGCCCTCATCGTCCAATCTGCAGTTGCAACGATATACGAGGTCGTGGGCAATCTCCCACAGACTGCAAAATACCGCCATCTCTTCAAATTTGACGCAATCATCCCATAACGAATGCCTCCGAATACAAAGCAGTGATTACCAGCGTAGAAGCTGCGGGTATCGCTCTACCCCTATTTCCTCTGGTCGTGTTAGGTATGTCCAACGTTAACACCCATCCGTACAACGAAAGCAAGTACTTGAGTTATGACGTCATCGAGAATGTGGGGTGTAGTGCTGCAGAATGACTGATTTATGGGTTTTATATGGAGGGGAGAGATACAAGTCGCGTGGTTTCTGGTGATCAGAATGATTTAATGTTTTTTCTATAAAAAGTACCTTTACTTTATTGGCGCTCGCTGGTTTCGAGAAAGTCTTTTGTCAATCCTTTTCCCTCTGTCGGCCTGAGTTCAGTCTGATTTCAGCCTTTTGGACATGCTTTTGATAGCCAAAAAGGCTTGTAAAATGGGTTTTGACCCGAAAAATACCAACAAAATGCTTTCCTCGAACCACCAATCCCTCATACAGTATTCAAACCCGAGTAGCGCTACAACTTCCTAGGGAGCTTAATACCCAATAAAAACCCAATTTCTTTAACTCTAATTCCAAACTCCCCCTCCCCCTACTCAAACCTCACGGTATTCTCCAGCGTGCCCAACTTCTCAATCTCCACCTTCACCGTATCCCCATCCCTCAAATACCTCGGCGGGTTCATCCCCATTCCCACCCCACTCGGCGTCCCCGTCATAATCAAACTCCCCTTCTGCAACGTCGTCCCCTGACTAACAAAACTCACAATCTCCTCCACCCAAAAATCAAATCAGCTGTATTCGCATCCTGCCTCATTTCCCCATTAACCCTCGTCCTTAGTCTCAACCTTCCCGCATCCCCGACCATCTCCCTACTCACTACCGCCGGACCCAGGGGTGCAAACTTATCGAACCCCTTCGAGAAGCAAAACTGCGGTACCCCACCAGCGTAGGCTTTTTCCCTCTGCCATTTCCGCGCAGAAACGTCGTTGCTGGTGACGTAGCCGGCGATGTGTTTGTGTGCGTTTTCGAGGGTGATGTTTTTACCGGGTTTGCCGATTACGATTGTTAGTTCGCCTTCGTAGTCGGCTTGTTCGTCTTGTGCGAGTTTTGGGATGGGGATGGAGGAGCCCCAGTCGGAGATGGAGGTTGAGGGCTTGATGAAGATGCTGGGGTAGGGAGGGGGAGTGCGGCCGGCTTCTTTGACTACACACCGCCATATGTCAGTCCCACACCACTACAGACAGGAGGAGGAGGGGGACGTACTATGTTTCATATAATTCAACCCCATACACCTCACAATCGGTACTTGTTCTTCCGACAGTGGTCCAAGTAGTGTTTCCACCTCCACAACCTTCTCAGTAACCTTTGCGGTATCAGAAAACACATCGTCGCCTTCTATAATCCGTGCCTTAAGTCCGCCGTAGACGCCAAAATATCTCCGGCGGAGGTGGAGGCGGAGATAATCCCTGTCGTTGTTGATGCGGATACGGATAGCTTCCGGTTACGACTAGGGTACGGAACACTTCCCGCCGTGGGAACACAACACTCGATACGCAAATGGTTTCCGGGGAAGAGACGGAAAGAGGATTTGGGGCTTGAATGCCCCGGAATCCGGAGAGTTGAGTTCAACTGCGGGAACATGTGTCGAAATATTTGATGTCTGTCCGGGTTAGGGTCGAGGACGGGGACCTGTACGAAGGAACAACTTTATTCCGGATGCACGAGAGATTCTACGGGATTGGAAAAGACTGTGATTGGGCGCCGTTAACGCGTTCAGAGGCAGCGTGCGGCTGTAGAATATTTAGAACGACTATACCTATTAAGTACGCAGGTAAATACTGAAGTACGAGTACTAAAAAATCACGTCTTCGTGGATAAACAGAGTGAAACATTTCCTTGATGAAATCACAGAAAAAAAAAGATATACGATGCACAAACCAGAACATCAAACTTTCGGTATCCCATCCCAAACTAACTACCCCTTCAATAAACCCAACCCAAAACCGGTACCCCCTTCTTTCCTCCCAGACTCCTCCCTCCCAAACTCCTCCCTCCTCCACATCCCCAAATGCTGCATCAACGGCCTATCCGAAAAACTAAACAAATACGCCCTTTCCCCCTCCTCCTCCACAAAATGCTGCACCCTTTGATAATGCGGCACACAGAAAGTATCACTCCTGTTCCAAACCAATTTCTTCTGTCCCTCCCCCGCCTCCCCAACAAGCGTATACCCCTTTCCTTGATAAACATGAAACACAAACGACGACGTCTCCTGCCGTGGCGGGGAGTGCGTCCCCGCATCAATCCTTTCCGCATGCCCCCCAATAATCTTCGATAAATGCTGGTCGTTCTCAAGTGTATACAGATAGCTTGCGTAGTTCCCCGGTTGCTCGTCGAGATGTTCCTGAACAGGTGCCCACGGGAATTTCACGGGCGACGTTTCAACCTCTCTGTATCCTCTCAGCCCCACTCCCCCTCGCTCCTCGGGAAGCATACTCACTCGCTCGGAAACCTTTTCCCCCCATATCCCTCCGCGAAATTCACCGGCAAAAACTGAAACACTGGCAAATCCAGTCCATCCAGCCAAATCATCGGCCCCTCTCCTTCATGACCATGATCATGCCACGTCCAACTTGGCGTAAGAATCACATCTCCTCTTTGCATAAAAATCTTCTTCCCATCTACCGCTGTAAACCCACGTTCACCCTCAATTACGAATCGGAGCGCGGATGCGGTGTGCCTGTGGGCGGGCGCGGTTTCGCCTGGGTTTATGAGTTGGAGGCCGGCGTAGAGGGTGTCGGTTGTTTGTGGGGCTTCTAAGGGGGGGTTAGATGGGGGGAGAAGGGGGTGGAGGGGAGGTACGCAGGGTGGGGTTGATGAGCATTAGGACGCGGCGCTCGATTTCGGAGGCGGATACGAGATGCCCGGCTTCGAGAAGGAGCGGGCGGAGGGTGGAGTATGGCCAGACGTAGGGAGCGGCTTTGGGGTTGGGGAAGGGTGGGACGACGGAGAACATGACGGTCCAGAGGGGGGAGACATTGTGCGGTGGGAGGTCGGAGAGGAAGCGTTCGGTCTGTGTTGCGGTTGGTAATAGTGAGGGGAGAGAGGGAGGGAGGGAAGGCACCTGGAGAGTGTTTGCGGTCTCGGAGGAAGGCATGTTGCAGGATCAAGTTCGAACAGAGCGAAGGCTCAAACTCAATCGCAGTAATGGCGGTGTGGCGCTCGGAACTGGGAATCAGCCGTATTTGTGGGTTGTCTAGCTGTGACGCCATAATTTCGAAGTTTCGCTGTTTGCGGAACACTCCGCGATCGCGATCACCTCGCTTCCGTTTCCGTAATGTGGGGACCCCGCAGTTCCGTTTACCGGGTGGGCCTAGCTCGGCCGCATTACCGGGGTTCGTTAGTCCCCGGGCACATAATGCGTTCCGACCCGGACCTCCTGCAAGTGTTCCAAACAATCCGTAAGCCTTGGATCTCTGGACACTCAAGACCTTCAGGGGGAACTGGATTCACTCGATCAGGTGATGGAAGCGAAGATGAGGAAGAAGTTTGATAAAGTGATTTTGCCGATAGTTACGTTGATCTATCTTATGGCTTTTATTGACCGGTATGTTTCCAATTCCCCTGGTGGAATGTGCTGATGGGTGGTGACGTAGGAGTAATATGAATATGGGGAATGCGAAAATCATGGGGATGGAGGAAGATCTGGTTCTTAAGGGCTATGGTTTTAATATTGCTGTTACAGGATTCTTTATCACTTATGTGCTGTTTGAAGTGTGAGTTTCTCCCTCCTCTGTGGCACCGGCAGGCGGTGGCTGATTATGGTAGTCCTGCCAATGTTCTTTGCAAGAAATTTAGCCCGAAGATTTGGTTGGCGCTCATTACGTTCCTTTTTGGGTTGACTACGCTTTGCATTGCGTTTGTGTCCAGCCACACTGGGCTTGTAGCCGCAAGAGTGATGTTGGGTGTTGTGGAGGCGGGAATCATGCCGGGAATCACTTACACTCTGTCGACCTTGTACGTTTACTATACTGCCCCTTATGGGGGAAAATACTGACCATCGCAGCTACCGCCGCCATGAACTCGTTACCAGAGTCGGAATATACGCTTCCGTAGCCAGTGTAGCTGGAGGTTTCGGAGGTGACTTCATACCACTTATCTCTATCGATACTGCAATCCCATGCTAAGCTTATTCGCAGGTCTCATGGCTACTGGATTCTCCCAGGTCCCGCAGTGGGGAATGGTTCACTCCTGGCCCAACATCTTTTTTGAAGATGCCTTAACCATCGTCGCCGCCGGGATCTGCTACCTTCTTCTCCCCAACTCTCCTGGCGAGGCCAGCTTCCTCACCGAAGAAGAGCGAGCCCTTGGAGTACGTCGAATCCAGCTCGAGGCTCTCGCATTATCAACCGAAAAGATCCAGCGTCGCCATTTCACCGCTTCTATTCTCAATCTTAACACCTAGCTGATGTCAATCGGACTATTCTGTTCACTGCTGTGCATGAACTCTGTAGCATTATTCATGGTCCGTCATCCTACCCCCCCCCCCCCCCCCCCCCCCCCCCCCCCCCCCCCCCTACTAGTACACGCCACATACTCACACCCACCCCTATGCACAGCCCTCCCTTCTCCGCGCCATGAAATTCACCTCCATCAAAGCCCAACTAATGACCGTGCCACCCTACGTCCTCGGCTCAATCGTATGTATCTGCTCTAGAATAACCTCCGACAAACTCAAGACGCGGGGTCCAATCCTTCTCACCGTCAGCGGACCCACAGTCGTTGCCGGCTTCGCACTGCTAAACACAGTCGACATCATCGCGGTGAAATACTTTGCACTGTTTTTGGCAATGATGGGTGCGTTTACGGCTGGACCGGTGTTTATCTCTTGGAATGTCGATAACTCTGCTGGCCCCACGGTTCGCGCTATTGCTTCTGCGTTTGCGGTTTCGTTGGGGAGTACTGGTATGTTTCACTCCTGATTAATTTGGGGGGAGGGAATTGCTAATGGGAGGTGAATAGGTGGGTTGGTCGCGACTTGGACGTACCTCCCCAGTGAAGCACCGGGGTATAATACCGGACATATTATCAACCTTGTTTCGGGGATTGTGTTGCTGTGTGTAGTTGTGGCGGCGACGGGTTATTTGAGGTGGGAGAATAGACAGAGGGATATGAGGAAGAGGGATTACAGAGTTGAGGGGAAGTCGGAGGAGGTGGTGGCTACGCTGGGGCATTCGCATCCCGCGTTTAGGTACACTCCGTAATGATTGGGATTGGGATTTGTGGGGTGTGGGGTGGTTTATGAATTTCATAGACGATTTCTCTTCTTTCGTAATATATGCAATGTCTATGAAAAATGGTCCGCGTAGTGTCGAGGATAGGTGAATTGCGAGTTGATCATGACAGAATTAACTCTGTATGGTGCACGTGTAAGTATATTTCCCCCACAGGTGAGGCCGGAACAGTGCCGGTACTCTCATCCCCAGAGTTTTTTCATCGCTCGCAAGCTCCCTCCTCGAAATGAACAAGCTTACATATTCAGTCCAGAGCATTTCCTGAACAGCACCCTCAAACTTCCAAATTCCGAAAAATGAACCAAGCTGAATGATATGCAGTACGGTGCGAACGAGTGATATCTAGCGCGATCGTTGTTCCATTGTTCTTCCCTGTACATTCGTCTTGCGAATTGTTCCCCATATGGCCAAGATGACAAGGCAACGACAATTTCGTTTGTGAACCAGGCTGAAGTGATGGTCTTCAGTAACGAAATTACCTAAACCACGGATAACCAATGATGTTTCAACTTCATCTGTTGGTATAGCAGACGTACGCTTGGTCCTTCTTAACATGCATCATGCTGGAGGAATCTTGCCTGCGGGTCACAACTCAGTGAACAGGAGACAGAATCTGGAAGCAAAGCCAAGATGGTCAGTTGTAAAACGTGGTCGAAAGTTTTAATTATCATCCATTCGTTTTTCTCCCGCCAAACCTTAACCGTCCAAAGCGAACAGGCACAGATTGAATGACCGGAGACATGGCGAAAAATTTGCACGATATTATATGGTGAGTGATACCCTGTGAACATTAGCTGAGGTTGGATTGCGGGGAATAGCCGAAAGCTTGGTACGGTATGCCGACATCCGATTCTACTATTTTGGGGCCGCGTGTGCGTAGCCGAATTACACCCAAACCCCGAGTTCCTCCATCACACTACTTATAACCCCAACCACCATACGATCACCTCCCATGAACCCAAACCCCAGCCATGCTGCTGCTGCTGCTGCAAACAATAACCCGCCGCCGTCGCTGCCGCCGCCGGTAACAACTACGACTGCAAACGGCGGCAGCGGCAGCATTGGCGGCGGCGGCGACACGCGTCAAGTGAAGCGGAGGAAAGTCGCGACTGCGTGCGACGAGGTAATCTTTTTGCCACATTGCAACCTAATTGAGGGAGCGCAAAGGTAACGAGTGAGGAGTGCCGCCAACGGAAGAGCAAATGCGATGGTGTAAAGCCGAGTTGTGGACCGTGCGAGCGGAAGGGGAGAGGTCCCGGGAGGTGTACGTACCAGAGTGACCTGACGAGGACGGTTCCTCAAAGGTAGGGAGGCATGCGTGCTGGAGACGGGGTGGGTTGTTAACCGCGGATAGTTACATCGAAGAGTTAGAGGCCCGGATACGGTCCTTGGAGAGTAGTGCCAACCAGACGCAGGACGTGTCCGTGGGTGAGAGGTATAATAGTAATGGTGGGGAAGGCACGGTGTTATTGGTACGTCAGTGTTTCCTGATGATTGTCGGGTCTACTTACGCCGGACATGTGCTAAAATGGCTTCCACTATTAGGCTACAGCCAGCGCCGAACGGCCATTCTTTTCGGCGGATTATCAACGCTATGAAGCATCGCCCCGCCCACATCTTCCGCGTCAGGGTTCAGAGATCGCCACACCAATGCTCAGGACAGATCTTGCGAAAGACCGTGCTTCTCCAATGGCTCCACCGGGATTGAGTCCCATGGATATGAACAACACTTCAAATTCCCAGCCCGGAAGTCGTTTACATAAGGCGACGACGACCAGTATTGCTGCACTAAGTCCGGGGTATATACATGGACCTTCTAGTGAATTGCCGTTTCCTGACGAGGCTCGAGCGCGACGATCGTCACATTCAGCAGCACCTACGGGAGGCAAAGATGGAGCAGATGCAATGGGTGCTACATCTACCGGAGATGATGAAGTGGAGGGAGACGAAAATGAGAGCTTCTTCGGGAGTTCTTCAACCGTATCGTTTCTGAAACAAATCAAACGAACCGTTGTCAACAAAAGGACAAGCTCACAATCTCCACAAGAAGCATCCGCGCGAACTCCGTCGGGGGCAGCAGGGGAGATGGAAACCACATGGCCAAGGAAGCCTAGGAACAACGATGAATTCCTAGAAGATCTGGAAGATTTCGTTCTCCCTCCTCGGAGTATAGCAGACCATCTCGTTGACTGCTACTGGATCTGGGTGCACTCTCTATATCCATTTCTGCACCGCCCCACGTTCATGCGGACATATCAACAGCTATTTGAGTATTCGGCGTTGAACGAAGATTCCATTCAGAATAGTTTGCCTGAAGGGAAACCTCCCGGACGGATGTTCAGGTGCCTCCTGAATCTTGTCTTTGCGTTTGGGTGCCAGTTTTCTTCGTCTATATCATCGGCTCGGCGCGACTCATCGTCGGATGTGTTCTTTAAGCGATCCAGGTTGCTGCTTCATGTTGATATTCTGGGATCGGGGTCTATTTTTCTGGTGCAGGCGCTGCTTCTGATGGGACAGTATCTGCAATCCACCAAATATCCAAATCGATGTTGGAATGTTGTTGGATTGGCGATTCGGGTGGCCCAGGGGCTGGGTTTGCATTTGGACTCGACGAGTCAGAATAGGAAAAGCATCGTGGAGAGAGAAGTTTGGAGGAGAGTGTGGCATGGCTGTATTTTAATGGACAGGTGAGTGATAGAGTGTGACTCCAACATGTTGCAGCCACTTTCAAGGTATAACCTCCCCTTTATCTACTTTCTAACACCCATCAGAGTTGTATCTATGACGTTCGGCCTCCCTTCCATGATATCGATGCATTCACAAGTCACACTCCCTCTCGAGATTGACGACGAATTTATTGGCAACGAAAACACTCCTTGCGAGCAGCCCGATGGCCGCCCTTCTCGGATGTCATTCTACATTTCCACCCTGAAGCTATACGATATACTTGGCGAAATTCTCTCAGTCTTTTACGATTCCTCGGGCAGTCGCTGTGCAATCACTGCTGCTGGTGAGAAAGCCGGCCATTACTATCAATCGCTTTTGAGATTGGACAGGATGCTTCTTGATTTCCAGAGGGGACTACCTCCATTCCTAAGGTTGCATCCCGTTGATAAGAACAACCGTCCCTATGCTGGTGAATACCCATTTACAACAAGACAAGCAAACGTCTTACACGCAAGGTGATTCATATCCTGTCAAGCCCTGTTCCGATAGCAGTATTGGCTATTGAGGCAGTTTCTGCACAATGCTAAATCGACGAACGCACTGTAGATATCTGAACATCCGTATCCTCCTCTTCCGCCCCATTCTCATCAACCTCATACAAGAATCACAAGCAGCATATCCGGAACACAATTTAACAACAACCACATTGTTGGAAGCATCGCTGGCTATGAAATGTTCCGTCTCCTGTGTTCTGGCCGCCCAAGAAGCCATCGGTCTCATTGACGATAACCTCCTTACTGGCGCAGTTCCAGCATGGTGGTACTATATCTTTTGTAAGTAACGAACGGATCCGCAAGTGAACCTTACTGAGTTCATATTTCAGATTTGTACACTGCGGCAACTGTGCTCCTGGCAGCAAAGCTTTGTCCTGCACTGGAGGGAGAGCTGGATTATTGCTCTCTAGAAGTGTCATGGAAGAAGTGTATTGAGATTCTGAGGGGATTGGAGGATCGATATGAAAGTGCAAAACGGTGTTTGGCTACATTAGAGGTGTTTCACGATCAAATTATATCTTCGTCCGATGAAGGTGGGTCTCAGTGGCTTGTGCGTTTTGACTTGAAACTGGGGGCTGATACGAGGATTCCAGATAAGCAAGATACGAAAGAACGGCCTAATGAAGGGATAGGAGGTGTAGGATGTGAAAGCGGCGAAGCTTTCGATGATCCCCTTCTGCACTTTAATCGCAATGCTATCTGGGCCGCCGACGTGAATTTTGATTGGTTTATGGAGCATCCACTATGGAATAGTCCGGAAGTTATGCTGTGAGGGTTCATCGTCACCACTAGGGACATGTATTTAATAATTTCAATGCATACAGAGGCATTAACTCCATAAATTGAGGTCGTTGATATCAAAAACAATACTTAATACACACACAGCCACATATGTTCCTGCCCCTCCCCCCTCCTTCCTAGTGTCCAGGCATAATCTCAAATTGCGTCGTCCCCTCTACCGGCCTACAATAATCCGGGCGATCCTTCGTAAACAGCTCCACAACCGGCGGAAACAAATTCATAGCCCTTTATTCATCAACCACCACCACCATCTTTTCGGGGAGGAACAACTAACCCATTATCGAGAATCCCCGTCTTAACCACCGTCTTCTCACCCTTATGATGACCCGGCTTCGTAAACAGCGTGCACCCGCAATTCCCACAAAAACCCTTTTCCTTCGGAAGACCCGACATTGTCCCCTTCGCGATCGTGTAAATTTTCAGATGCGACTCTGGATCAGTAATCGTGATTTCCGAGGTACTGAACATTGCATTCGTCTGGTATGGTCCCCCCGCATTCTTTTGGCAGTCGCGGCAGTAGCACGTCATGCGCTTCAGCGGGGTTGCGCCCGCGGCGATGGTAAGTGTGATGAGGCCGCAAAGGCAGGTGCCGGTTATTGGGGATGACATTGTTGGGAGTGAGTGAGGGATGTATGTGGTTGGGAGAGAGGGGATGGAGAGGGGAGGTGGTACATATTGGCGGTTAGTAGCGGATGGTTCCGGCGTTGCTGTTATTGGCGGAACCGGGTCCAGAGTGTAGGGCTGAGGAGCGGAACGGGTCCGGGGGCACAAATGCGGGGATTCCCGCGCACCTGGTTGTGGATACTTTCGGTGTCGTGTGCTCGAGTGAGCAATCTATTATCCTAGGGAGTGTAGAGTAGGACCCCCAGATGATTCTACGTGGTCCATGCTGCAGATCTAAAGT
Source organism: Wilcoxina mikolae CBS 423.85 (assembly GCA_014904905.1). Taxonomy (NCBI): domain Eukaryota; kingdom Fungi; phylum Ascomycota; class Pezizomycetes; order Pezizales; family Pyronemataceae; genus Wilcoxina; species Wilcoxina mikolae. The sequence continues at coordinate 1,101,084 of MU122098.1, read as the reverse complement.
GGGTCCTAAAGTGAGGATTCATGGATTTAAATTGCCGAGGAAATGGGTGCTGAAAATTGACCTATTGTCTTGTAATTTGTAAATATGGTACTGGTTTAAGAAATACCATCAAGAACATGGATGTCGACTTTCTAGACTATGAAGATGGTAATTCAAGGGAAGAACGCGAGGACGAGAAAAACTACGGCATTTTAATTGCTCGGAACATTAAGGAAGCCAAACATTTTATTTCTACAGAGTGGCTCTACAAGATAAAAAATTTCAACGCACGGCCCATTCTCCCCAGCATAACAGCAAAACCCATTATGAGCGTTATCCAAGCAGCCAATGGTTGCTGGTGGTTACGGATGTGATGTTGCTCGAAATACCCACTTACTAACATGGATAGAGCGGGTTTAGGGGTTTAGGTGGCCCAATACTTGAGGCCACTCCAGCCTACGTTCCTAGATAGCTCAAAAGTAACCGAAAAAAAAACCCGTTTTATTTTCTGCATATAACTTCCACAGTCGGTCTCAGCAGCAATGCAGTCTCTTCCCTGAACTTGATTAGGCTCCGCTCCTTCTTAACAGCCACTATTGTGATTTGCAATTGAGCTCGGTACCAGTCCCTACAGCTAAAGAATCCTCGAATTCGGATTTTTTGAGAGGCTCGGTTCTCTGCATTCCGGGATATGTCAAAGTCATTCATAGGTATCCCTCGAAATGGGGGTTTACCTGACTATCAGGAGGAGGGGTCGGAAGTGGAGTGTTTGAGATATCCGGTGCCGAGTATATGTACCCCGCAGGCGCCACATCGGTGAACTGCGAACCATTTCCCATCACTCGCCAAATTCTGGAGTTTATCTGCGAGATTATAGTTCCAATTCTCTCTATTTAAGTGTGTATATATACACTGTACGCCCAATATATATGCACGTGCCGAATACCCAAATGCCAAAAAATGCCAAAAAATATTCTTCCGACTACCACTTACCTGGTACTTACTCCTCACCCCTCTCTGCCTTCTCCCTCTGGAGCTTTTGCAGCATCGGACTCCTCATCCGGATGATCTTTCCCCACCTATAGAACGCAAATGGAATCGGCACTAATACCGCCGCCAGAATCGCCACCAATGTCGCCGCCCTGCACAACTCATCAGCCGCTTCCTTTCTTCCCTCGACAAATGGGGTGAAGGGGAGCATACCAATTTGGCCCTAACCGGTGATACATCAATGGTCCAAACAGGGGCATAACGCCTCCCAGTATACTCCGTGTAATCGTTCCCCCTGCCAGGGCGCTCGCCGAAAAAAGATCATAGCTAGTGACGAGATAATTATTCGCGTGCAAAAACACGTACGTATTCCCCAGACCATACGGGATCCCTGAGAGAATCGGGAAGATCCAGTGGATTCTGGTGGGCACACATGTCCATGCGAACCACAGCATGCTCACTGGGATCATGACTGAGGCTATGCACACGACCAGAATCCGAGCCTCGGGAGGCCGCTTCCCTGTTTCCGGGTCGATGCTGTGCATGTTGTAGATCTTCCGGCTCAAAGGTTCTGAGGCGACTGCGAGTACTGTGCCCCCGCCGATTCCCAGGAAGGCGAGCCCTGATGTTCCTGGTCCCCACCCGCGGATCTCAGAGAATACGACGGGGTAGGCAGTGAAGCAGAGGTACAGGATCCCGTAGATGGCGGCGACATAGATGGACCAAAAGATGCTGCAGGGCGTTAGCAGGTTCAAGCCACAAGGGAACTTGCGAATGTACGTACCACATAGGCTCGGTGAATAACATGATCACTGGGCGCTTCAGGTTGAGGACTATAAGCCCCAGAACATCACCTTCCCCGTCCTTGTAGCAAAACCGCGACATATACCTCTCATCACCTGTATCCCTCCGCTTCTTCTCGGCACGCCGCCGGAGTAGGACTGGCGCGTATGTCTCTGGGTGTGTCAATGCTAGTTGTCCAAAGATTCCCGCCATGATTAGAACCAGCCAGTTGTTCCAGCGCCAGCCGAGTGTTTGATAGACAAAACCTCCGATGATGGGGCCTGTGGGGGGTCTGATTAGTTCTACATTGATGAACGGGGGTGGGGGAGTATACCGAGGACAGGGCCGTTCATGGGTGCTATTCACCCTGCTTTAGCGGCAAGAAACCTACAGTGGAAGGGGATATGTATACCTAAACTTTTCGTGAACGAAGCTTAGCATATAACTCGGCTATGTGAGTGAAAAGGAGGGGGCAAGGATGAAGTGTAGGTACCAGAACACACTAAAAGCCAATGTTCGCTGGTCCTCTGGGAAGATATCACCCAATGTTCCCGGCGCATTTGATAGTGTGACTGAACCGGCAAATGCCCTGGAGAGAGAAGGTCAGCGCTGGAAAAGAGGAGCCGAGTCACAATGTACGCACCCAAAAAATCTAACCACAAGAATGGTGGTGAAATTCGTGGCCACACATGCCGGTATCACAAAGAGGAAAAATAGACACAGCGAGACCAGGTAGACGATTCTCCTTCCATATAGCTCCGATAGAGGCGCTAGTAGCATCGGCCCGCATCCTAATCCTATGAGGTATGTGGTCATCCCAAGAATTAACGTCGTCGGTTGTTTTATGCCGAATTCCTCTACCATCCCCGCGCTGCCCGAGACATACGAAGTTGAATAAAAGATGCTGCAGAACACACTCTCTAGTCAGGTCACAACAGTTCCTCAACTTCTCTCCAGTGGAAACGAATATATTTAGAAAACAAACAGCGCTCATACACAACCAGAGTCTGCATCGAAACCACCATCAAAATCCACCCTCTCTTGGCCAAACTCCAATTCATAGGATACTCGGGATCTTCCTCATCCCACCGGACCTCAAACGGCGTACCCAGCACGGTCTCCAGGTCCGCTGTCGTCCGCGTCGTCCGCGTCGTCGATAGAGTTTTTGTCACGCTCAATACATTGTAGCGCTCACGTTCACTCTTCTTAGGATCATCGACCTCCGTACTTGTCACCCGCACAATTGCTTCATCGTAGGAAGATGTACCACCGCCCCTGGGTGCCAGCGCTATATCCGCAAGGACTGTGCCGTCCTCGATATCCTTCTCCGAGTGCGAGCTCGCAGCGTAAGACGAAGTCGACGAGCGAGCCATGGGTGTGATGAGGAGAAAAGAGGCGGATGGAGGGGCAAGAAACTCTCTTTTCAACTCTTCCCATTAACTTTCGGATTTCAAATCCAAACCTCACCTGATTTAGCTCAAGCTCAACTCGCCCTACATCTTGCTAATCCAAAGTAGCGGCCGCTGGTAGTCCATCCTTTGGGTCCACCCGGCGTCTTTCCCCTGGGTCCCCAAGCCGGCTAACCGGCAACACTACACAATATATCGGTAATCGCATGTGGGGGTAACAATGATGTGAGGTTAAGGGCGAGAAGAGGTGGTTTCTCGAACCCAAACTGGGAAGCCCAGACGAAGGAGGGTGTTGATATGTCGATATAGCCGACGTTGGTGGTGACGTCTAGAAATCTTGTTGCCGCAAGAAAAAAGCAAACATCAACCTCGGCGATTTTTGTTTGTGTTGTGTTTGGTACTCACTTCGCGGCAATTGAGACATGTACTCTGCTTCTTTGCCGCGACTAACGCTGGCATAACTTCATCAGTTCCACGCGCACTCCATGAGAGAAAGCCTGAAATCGCGATATTTACCGTACTTGATTCTTAGGAATTTTGTATATCTTATTCGGCCTGCTGCGGTATACTCGGTACAGGCCTTTGGAGCTAATGCGTCATTGGAGCAAATGGAAGAAATATGCGAAGAAGTACCATTTCCAGTTTCCGGAGCATAATCAGGATAAGCTACCAACGCGGGGTTCTCTCGTGTTACAGCCATGCAGGTGGCGCCGCCTACATTGCCACTCCCAAGGGCGTGTACCGAATGCTCACCAGCATCGCCCTGATGCAAGTGATCGAACAGATAGACGAGGAGTAGCCATGCCATGCGGGTATTCCCGAATGTATATTTAGCGTTACACCAGCCTGATGAACACTCCCGGCGATAGCCGCTATTCATCAAGTATAAAAGTATATCAGCAAGACCCTTCTCGACCTGTTAGTAAGTTCTTCCCGCTCCAAACCGAGGGTAGACGCTATCAACGTCCAGCTAGAAAATTCTTCATGTTGGATTCTGAGTTATCCAACACTCCGGATGAGAGGTCGGCGGCATTGAAAGCTGCTGCCGGTCCCAAAATTATGTTTGTGCACCTATTCGTCTGGACCGGGAGAGGAAGAGGAGGGGTATTCTGATCGGCAGGTTCAATCGAGCTGCCTTAACAGCCCTCCCCACTCTGCAATCCGAGCGCCCCTCAACTCCCACTACATTCTACCGGCCGAGCTGAGGACACCTGCGAAAGTTCTTGATCTCAGAGGTAAGTAAAAGGTGTTAGCAATTCTAGCATAATAATCTGAGCTTATCACAGAGCATATTCGATCCCGATTCCTGAAGCAAACCGCAAAAACCATCCCATCTCAACAAAAAAGACGCACCTGACAACCCCCGTCTCACATCATTATCCTAGATTTCGGGTTCTCTCCCGCAATCCGCGGTCTCTCCCTTATCTCTAGCGGTTCCTGATGCTGGAACACATTTCGCAACATCCTCCGCATTGCAATGTTGTCGGTGACGCACACACAGTCATTTAAACTCGACGGTGAAGCCTCACATGCTCCGTGTAAATGCTTTCCGGATGAATTCGCAAATTCCGAGTGCGTATACATGACCAGACCAGACCACTTCACGACAATATATGGCTCATCTGCATAGCAGAGTGCTACGATAACGGAATTTTTATCCGGGGACGTGTCCTAGATTCTAGTAGCGAGTTAGATAAAGATGAGGCACTGACATCACAAAAGCTTATTTGTGAGATAAAAACCTTATTTATAACAGCTTTTATTCAAGATAACCCCCCGGGGAGACTTATTTTGCAGGATAACCCTTAAGCCTCATTTTTATGTAGGATAACCCTCATATTTCGAACATAATCTCCAGAATAACCTTTGGTTATCACAACTTGCAAAACACTCTGAGTTCACTGCTGCCCCAGTACAGTGTGAGGTTATTTGGCCATTTAGAAGCATTGATATGGTATCTAAAGTCTCAGCTGAGCGGTGGACGCGTCGGGCCTGTACAGGAGTCAGGATATACACCCGCAATGCGTGATCCCACCCAAGTTTTATGTGGCGGTGCAGTCACTGTGCTACTGGACAGTTGTACAAGCTTTGGGAATACGCATGCACAGTTCAGAGTATGAGTTGGATTAGACTCAAGCACCGAGGGTTATCTTGCAGATTATGTCCAAAAAGCCAGGGTTATCCTACATAAAAATGAGGCTTAGGGGTTATCTTGCAAAATAAGTCTCCCCAGAGGGTTAGACTGTGTAAAAACCGTATTTATAATCGCCCTTACAATGAGCTAGAGGGAGCTTGAGAAGCACAGACTATAATGGGGGAGTCATGGCAGTGATTGAAGGATCCGATGAAGAGAGGTGGGGCACTTCCAGGCAGATGGAGAAGTGCTTGCCGCTCCCAGTGCTGAGAAGGGAGAAAAGGTAAAGGTGTTGTGACGAACTTGTGTGACTTACTAAGGGCTATCTTGGCGTCTGTCGAATGTTGCTATTCCTGTCTCTCTTTCTTTTACTTCACTCATCTTAATTCTACTCGCTGGGTTTTCTCTTTGTACTTGACTTCTCTTCGTCTGCGAGCTCGTATCCGACGTGATGTCTCTCTCTCTCTCGTGCTTCGGGTTTCCAGTGCTGGTGGGAGGATCGCTCTGATTCTTATTTATGGTTCAGAAATCCATGTTGCGTGCCAAACTTTATTCCCGAGATGGTCCTTGTCAGTTTTCGATGCCTCACTGACGTGCCACAGACCTGATATGACCTGTCACAGACCTTCTACTACCTGTAACAGACATCCCTAGAGTTGGAGGCGTGATATCTTATGAAGATCTATACCTACCAGCCCTGGGTAGCTACATAGAAACCGACATCCACCCTGCCCGTCAATAGACCCTAACTGAAGGTCTTTGGTCCCAACATTTGGACACGAGTGCTCAATGGGGAATATCACACCAAACGGATGGGAAACTTTATACAAGTTTTCACGAGTACCTAACCACCATTTTCTTTCCATCGGGCTTGTTCTTTCCATCCCTTCTCCATATCACATCCTCCTCCTCAAGTTTTACTTCCGTTTTTACATATACTACAACCTCCTTCAACTTCAACTTTTAACTTTTACATCAACTTCCACTTCCACTTCTACACAACATGAAGACCTCATTCATCCTCTTCGTTGTCTTTGCTGCTTCTGCCCTTGCAACCGCGATCCGAACTGGAACCGGAACTGGAAATGTCCTGATACAGTCCGAGAACGGCCAAGTGATCTCAGAGGTTGAGAAGCGGGACCTGAAAGCAGCATGCACTCAGGGTCCAAATGGCCAGGTTACCTCGGAGGTCGAGAGGCGGGACTTGGAAGGGGTTTGGACTCAGCACCCCAATGGCCAGGTGACCTTCGAAAAAGTTGACAAATAGGACCTAAAGGGAGTTTGTTCTCAACTCCCTGATGGACAAGTGATATCAGAGTTCGAGATCTCGTTCGAGAAGTGGAAGCTGGAATAGGTTCGCACTCAGCGACAGATTATCTTGAAGAAGAAGCTCGAGGACATCCACGGTGAGGTCGCAGTGCGACATCCCAACGGACAGGTTTTTGCCAATTATGAGAACTAGTTTGGGCCCTAGACGTTGTTTACATATGTTTTGGGCATTTTTTGCTTTTAAATTGGTGGGTTTTTGTTTTACAGGGGAGATTCAGTGGATGGGTTTTATTGCGATGATATTTCTGACCGCCGTTCGGAGTGTACGCCTTGGCTAGCCTATCTGCAATTGGAAGTCTATCTATATACCTAGGTGTCTATGTGAAGCCTTTATCTGACGCATTCATCTGACGCATATGTTGCTCGAAGCCCAGTACATGTCTTCATATGAACTCACTCGCCTTTTAATTCATCCTCTTTGTTGCAACGTAGGTGGACCGTGTTTGTGGATTTACTACGGATCAAAAAGAAGAGAGGAGAAGACGTCTAAACTCGCGATATATACAAGAAAACTTCGGGTGTTCGGCTGTATGCCTTTTGCCACCCTTTGCCACTCGGATATTCAACACTCTTACACCTGTTCCTCTCCTCCCCCTTTCGCCCTACAGTAGTATACATGCCTTACATCCTTCATACTATAACCACGCGCTCGCTTAGGCGTTCAACCCTTCTCCTGGTGCACAACGTCAATTCGATGAGTGAGAAGCTATGACTGGCCACTTATATCGATCGCGAGCTAAGTATCTTGAAGTTCATTTCAAACACTGCAGTTATGAGCAAATCGCTGCTGAATTCCGTCTATAACCCTCCATAATTCATACTGTCAATCCCTCCACTGTATATAACAACCACAATCATCTCTCATTCCTAGTCATAGCATGATGACGACCAACATAATAAGGAAAAAACAAATCAACAAAACAAAAAACAAAAAAACAACTGATATATGCAATGCAATACGGGACCCGGCCAAAGGGGATCAAACACTCTGGTCGTTGGATGCTACGACGACAATGATGATGATGATGCTGATGATGATGCAATAACAAAAGAGAAGAGCATACACATTTTAACACTCGTAGTAGAACACATTCGCTGTGAAGCAGGAGCAAGCAAAAATGGTAGTCGATGGATGAGACAAGAAAAAAAAAGGTACACAGAATTAGCAACACTCCCAACGATTTGGACTCGGCATTTTAATCACCCAGAGCCTTCCTCAAATCGTGCCACCTATTCTTCAGCAAATCGTAATCCTCATTAACCTAGCCATCGACGTCAGTATATCTGCCCGTGTTCCGTGCGGTAGCCGGAAAGAGAAGGAAAAACCGACCGTAGCCAACTGCATCTTCGTGCGCACGAGCTCCTTCTCCATTTCCATCATGCTCTCCTCAAGCGACTGGTTCTGATGATGCACCGCCAAATTCTTCTTCATCAATTGCTCCATCTCACCCTTTAGCCTGTCCTCTACCTCTTGTGGCTGCTTATCCACCATGTCCCTCAAGGTATCGACCTTCGCCCTGAGAACCTCGTTCTCATCTGCAAGCTGATCGTTCTGAACCTTGAGCCCGACCTCCGAACTCGCAATGCGCACATACTCCCGGTTGAGCTCCTCGTTCTGCTCTTCCAGCTTTTTGACCTTGTTCTGCAGATTCGCGTTGCTCCTTCTCAGCGTCTCGATTTCAACCTCCGTATCCCTCTTTGTCCTTTCGATGTCTTCCCATTCATGCTCATAAGTATCCAACACCTCTTGCGAAATCTTGATGGTCATCGCATCCGAGATAAGATTATTGGCTCTGTAGACTTCCTTCTCACCACCGTTACCAAAAAACCCGGCTTCCATAACGCTCGAAGGGGATGGGTGGGGGTCGATATAGACATCAAACAATTTCTCCTTCAGAAACGGGCCAAGAGAATCAAATTCGAGACTCAGAAGCTTCTCTGCATTTTGCTTCATCAAGATAATTCCGAATTTGAGAATCGGTCCTTCAAGTCCTTCACTAAAAAGCAAATCGAAAACGCGCAGAACAAGCTGTAGGGGGAATTTGTAGGTGAAGAGCGTAAGAAACCACTGGGCGGCGTACAAGGAAGACTCAATATGCTGTCGTTTCAGATGAATTGCCAGCTTTGGTTCGTGGTCCTCCAGAATACGGTCATACTGATAAAGCCGAAGCTCCAGGCCCTTCATCTTCTCTTGGAACATGGCTCGAAGCTTATATTTGTTCATGAGTTTGACAAATACGCAAAAGGCCTCCTCCTCGGACATCTATAGCTCAGGTCAGTATCTGCGTGTCGTAAGGTTAACGTGTGAGAGGAACAAACATTCAGCAGAAGTACTGTCGCAATGAATGTCATACCCTGTGTATATCCCACAGCCGGGTCGAACAATGCATATGCTTTGCACAGGTTCAACAGAGCCTTCTGGTCAACCTTGTATTTCCCAAAGCTGGTTCTATCGCCCAGATCACGCTTGATAACCTTTTCCAGCTGAGCAACCGACTTGCCCCACCGCATTGGTCCATTACCGAGTCCATTGCTTTTCGGGTCAAGCCGTGGGCTTGAACGAGATCCCAGCCTCGGAGAAGAAGCTTGGCTCGAGGCGGGGGAGGGGTCCCAAAGCCAATAGCTACCGAACATAGGCCGTGCATCCTCAGCTGTAGCTGTTCCTGGAAGGGCAATAACCTCACGATATATAGCTTCCAATTCCAGAGATTTACTGGCCGCCAAGCTCTGCCATATCGTTCCACGAAGAGTTGGCGGTATACCGGCCTGGATAGCTCGATTCAGCTCTGTCGGCTTTTCCGAAGCAACGCTATATGCATCGTCCACCACAGCCTGCCACAGATCCCAGTCAATCTCTTCTTCTAATTTCGTTGAAGCTGCAATTGAACGCGAGCTTCCGGGGGAGCCTGGAGTCTGCGCCGAGTCTTCTGGACCTATTGGATAAATGCTGAGTTTCGCTCTCATAGCCGACCCGAAAAGGAGAATCGAACCTTTGCTTGTTCTCACTGAACCACCACTTGAGTACTCTGCGCTCTGTGTGCGTGCTTCTCTCAGCTTTTTGAAATTCTCCCGTAAGTTGTCCATTCCTCGCTGAAGCTCCTCTTTCTCCTTCTCAGGATCTCTGTTATTTCCCATCCGGTGAATCAGGAGGTCATTATTAGCTGGTATAGCTGCAGAAAGTGCTGCGAGACCTGCTATGGAGCTAATTGACGACGACGTCGTTCCCCTTCGCGAACTTGTAGGTGGAGGAACTGTAGCCGGAGCGCTTGAGCCGGAACGCAGCCAACTGAAGGGGGATCGTTTTGGCGCTGGAGGGGGAGGAAGCGGAGGTTGTGAGACGGGCTGCGTGGGGAGAAAAGGCGATGAAAGCTTTCTTCTTGGTGGCGGCGGGTTTGCAGGAGGAGGCAGGGGGCTAGCCGAGTTTCTGGAGAACCTATTCGCGATTGACTCTACCAACGAAGGAGCAGGCTGAGGAGGAGGAGGAGGAGATGGAGGGGGGCAATCAGAAGTGGCAGCTGGAGCTGCTTTTGAAGGGGGTAATTCGTCAATCAGGGAAACCTCATCCAGTGATGCTGTCGATATCCGTCTGGTCGGGGACTTCACCACCCCAGAACCGTTCTCCAGCACTGAGCCATTTGTTGTTGTTGGAGGTGTTATGGAAGACTGACTATTCCGGTTGTCAACTGTCGACGATGCCGCTCCCGGAGACTGAGGTACTTCGGGCCCCGACGAGACGGTGGAATGAGACATCCGAGTCAAACTGCGTGCTTGAGGTGGAGGGGGGGATGAGGTCGATAGTTCCTGAGCATCTGTAAATCCATCCTCTGAACTGCTATCCTGTTGTAAATAATAACACACGTCAGCTCGTCCTAAAATTTCAAATTCTGCTACAACGTTCATGCTTTGGGGGGGTGCTGATGTGTGAGGAAGAGATGAATAACAATGTGAGCGCACATGAGAGCGAGGGAAAGAGGAATAGCAAGAGGGAATGGAAAAAAATCGAGAAAATTAAGCAAGATCGTCAGGATATCTATGTCTCGACTACCGTGAAATGACATTGAATATAGTTATGTGTATCTACCTTGTCGTTGCCTTCAATGGCAGTAACTGTGCTAATATGGACCTCAGACTTTAGTGAATCCCGGACGCTGCTCAGTCGTTTCTCTTGCCCCTTCGCCGTTGCAAGTTCTTCGGCAACATTAGGGGCATCTGTTGCGGCTCCGTCGACCATTGTGACGGAGAGGACAAGGACAGGCGATCTATCAAGATCGGGCGAACTGGCGGGGGTGAAGGATGCAGATGCAAGGTGTTTGAGGTGTTAAAGGTATTTGTAGAGGTGGTGTTTGTTGTGGTGGTGGGTGGGTGGTGGTGGTTGTTGTGATGGTGGTTGTGGTAGGGAGTGGCAGTGCTAGCGGAGGAGAGCTTTGTGATTAATCCGGGTGAGCGAGTTTCAAAACATCTCCGTCGTGCCACCTACTGAATACTCTAAATTGAAATTATTCGGGGTCGCGGCTTTATACAGACTAGAATTATTTGAACACGGACCTTGCAGAGCACCTACTTGGCCTCTGTTCTCAGCAGAGTAGCCTCCAGCCGGCCATTGGAGGACGAAAATAAACAATAGAAGTCAGACGGAGCCCGCTCGCTTTCTCCTCAACGTCTGTGTGGTGAGCAAGAGATCTCTCTCTCTCTCGCACACAGTATGCAAGTTCTTCTTGTTTACGTGGTGGGCTGCTCATGCTGTTAAAGAAAGCAACAGACAGTCGTCAACACACCACCGTGCATGTGGGCTCATCGCTCTTGACAGCCAGCGCCACAGGATGCAATTGTTATTTTGGGCTTTCTGCGGCGAATCGAGACTTCGTTCATATCTAACGTGAGAGGTGAGACCAATCGCGGTCACTTCCGTCCCGAGCCTCCTCATAAGTCTTCCCGCTGTGGTGTCACAGGCAGAACACGACCCAACGCACCCAACACGAACAGAGGAGGAGGCTCAACACCGATCCAGCAACTGCTCGGTGGTTACCCGGCCCTTGCGTGCGCCGGTTGCGGGGTGCTGTGATGGAGTCATCGGAGTTTGAGCTAGGCATCCAGAGGGTTTTGAAACTTCATGCAACGTTTTGCAAACGGATGGGAAGAAAAGCGCTTTGTTGGTGCTGCAATTGTTTTCTTCTTCGCAGATCCATATCTTGTCTCTTAGGCCTACTGTCGCGGTGCCCGCTGCTAGTGCTTGGGGTGTGCAAGCAACTCTCTCGTCACCACCACCAATTCTTCGTTCGCTAGCAACTCGCTAACCCATCCTCCCACCACCTGCACACCATCTCTCCGCAACACCATCCTACATCATCACCACCATCATCAGCTCTCTTTCTTCCACCTACCCCGTTACCATCACAACTTCACGTCACTTCAGCACGTCAGAGACTGCACTCTCCTGCCGCGTTTGATTTGATTGATACCCGCACTTCATCCCACCCCCCACCATCTAGCAACTAATCCGTCCCTCCCTCCCTCTCACGCGCTCTCTCCGCCATTTACTTCCCTCGTAACGTGATTCACGAGCATACTAATTCTACTGACGTTTACAGCCACTTCAGCCACTTACTCATTCATTAGAAAACTCCGATTCATCTCTTGCGCACTGCAAGTAGTGGCTGGATCACAAACACACTGTCATACCACTTACTCACCAGACACATTCTAATTCATCAACCATTTTCTCTTTGATCGACGTCGAGGCTATAGAAAACAGCTTCGCGCGCTCTGTGTACGCTCTGCGGTCATTTTTCCCCCGCTAGGGCCGAGGTGGAGGGAGATTTTTCGGTGTTCACCCCACTAGACCTTTCATCATGAAGATCAAAAAGACAGCTACGGCCAAGCATGAGGCCACTCTTGTTAGTATCCTCAGGGAGCTCCCTATTCACAGAGGACGCTACTGATGGTGTGCAAATAGTCACCATTTATTCGCGACTTTACAACGACAGCTACCTCCATTCCGATTCCCGAGCTTTTACCATTTCTAGCTACATTTCCCAGACAGTGGCCATTTCCCCGTGGCGATCTATACCACTGGATCCCACTACTCAATAGATTCGATACAATTCTGGAAGAGCAGGTGAATAAATACAAGTTCAAAGATGGCCCCCAGACGATTCCATGGGAAAGTGCGGATCGAGACTTGGTGATTGGGATTTTAGATTTCACCAGACTTCTGGTTGAAAACTGTGGGAATCGAAGCCTTTATGCAAGCAGTGGCGTAAGTTTGTTCTACCGTGTTGTTCGGAACGAGTACTAAACTTGCGTGTGTGTCATGGACAGCTTATCGGCGAACTCTTGAACAGCACCGACATCGACGTTCTTCTTTCCTCGTTGAATCTTGGATGGAGATTAGCCCAGAGATATTACACCTCTCGGACAAGAGGCGGTAGTTCTACGACCCAAGCAACTCTTCTAGCATCGCATTACAACATCAATCTGAATAAGGTCGTTACTCTAGCTTCGCCTTTTCTAAAAAGCGCTGGTGTTGCAAATTCCTCTTCTCGCGACAAAAGTGCATCTTCGAGGACAGTGTTGCCAGTGTATGCGTCTGATTTGGGTCGGTTGGCGAGGGGTGAAAATCCCGTTGATGCTGTTGCAAGTATGAGTGCAAATAAAGGAAAGGGAAAGGCCGAAGATTCAAGAGAAGGAAGTTGGGAGGAATGGGGAGGCGCGTGGATTAGTTACTATGTCAATCCTAAATCACAGAATCCTCCTCCCGCTGTTGGTCCGTTTATTCCCAAAGATCCAACAACCCCAACTCCTGCTCGGCGGTCTTCTTTACATCACACGCACACGCATTCCGGATCGACCCAATACGCTCCGAGTTCTGCATCACGGGCACGCGCTGCAGAGGACGTGACTGTCCCAGAAACCCTAGAAGCCCCGGTAACAGGCGGGCTGCAAACCCTCGAGGTGCCTTATAGCAGGATCAAGGAATCCCCAAATCTCGAGGAAATCGTCAAATCCACAATTCCCGAGTTGCCGGCGGAATCTCACTACGACTTTCTTCACCGATTGAGGGTTGCATCGGCTCTCACCGGTGACGTCGAAACCAGGCGAAAGATTCTTGCAGTTCGCATACTGGCTCTGACAAACTTGGCCTATGTCTACAACGAACAGCACTTCCAGCAGAAGATCCTTCTGCTCGATCAGGATGAGCCGCGAAGATTGCAATTGGCGTATCAACTAGCTGAGTTGGTCCAAGGTGGAGATAGACCGGGAAAGGGCGCGGAAATTCCCAAGTGGCTGCAAACTTTGGCACTCGGTGGTCTGGAAGCTTTGGCACGACATAAAACCAAAACGGCAGATGTCTGCGCCGCGCTAAGCGTTAACGTAAACCACGGAGTTCTACTGTACCTTATGCGGAGAGTTGTTGTTGATTTAAGGAACGAGAGTGGTGACGATGAGAATAGAGAAGCAGAGGAATGGAGAGAAGCGTTGTTTTCTCTAGTCGGCCTTTTACCCACTACTAGTCATACTGGATCATTACTTGTCTCGGCTGGACTAATTCCTATTCTCGTTGATTTGGTCAATCTTAGAACAAAGAGAGCATTTCGACACATTCCCAAAGCTCTTAGTTTGTTGGATCAACTTCTCTACAGCGTCCAGAATGCGTTTCAGACATTTGCCGATTCTAAGGGTCTAGAGGCGGTTGTTGACCTTGCATCTCATGAGACACACGAAGGTCTGGCAGAAGTGAAACAAGGGAAAGGCATCTCGGATAGTTATCGCACTGAGCAAACAGATTACAAGATCAGCCATCATCGACAACAAACCCTTAAAATGGTTACCAAGTTCATGCAACATATGATGGCACAGTCTGGTGCCGGTGTGGATCGGTTACTGCGGAACCTGGTCGATAATCCGAAGTTATTGGAGGCGATTAAGTTGGTCATTGGTCAAGGGCCTGTTTGGGGTAGTCACATCTGGAGTACAGTTGTCGGAATGATCAGTGCCTTCATACACAATGAACCGACTAGTTACGCAGTTATCCATGAAGCTCACATCACTCATTCCTTTTTGGAAGCAATCACCGGTAAGAAAGGATTGGTCGAGGAGGAGGCCCGAAGGAAGAAGGAAGAAGAGGCCAAAAAGAAGAAAGATGAAGAGGCTAAAAAGAAGAAGGAGGAGGAAGAAGCTAGAAAACAGAAAGAGGAAGAAGAACGCAGTTCAGGGGCCCAACCAGGCTCCTCAAGCTCGGCGGAACAGTCAACTGTGGTTGTCCCACATAGCGGAGCTCCTGATGAACCTATGGCTGATACTGACAAGCCTGTTGAGAGCGACATGGATGAGACCAACCTGAAGGCGGATATCTCCGAGAACTTCCCTTCCGCAGTTTCGGGCATCATGGCATCCGCTGATGCGATCGGTTCTATTCCTACTGCATTGGGTGCTTTTTGTCTCAATCCTCTGGGTCTTGACCTCATTCAGGCTTCAGGTGCTCTGAATTCGTTTTTTGAGATCTTTGAGAGCCCAGCTCATGTGAAGATATTGATTGAAGGAGAACTTGATAATCTATTGGGTACCCAATTCGACGAGCTTGTTCGACATCACCCCAACCTGCGTGAAAGCGTCATGAAGTCCACTCTGCATGTGTTGGACAGGGTTATTGAAATTGGGAAGCAGTATGCAGTTGAGCATGGAGTCGGTGCGAAAGTTTGGCTGGATGATGGGCAAGGCGGGCTCGTAGTATCCGGTGGCAGGAAGGCATTGGCTGGATACGCTCTGAATGATTCAACGACAAAATCTGCGGAAACTTCTGAGTCGAGCAGCAGTGGCACAAAGGGTAATGACGGAGAAGATGTGGAAATGAGCAATGCTGATGCTGTGCCAGCAACAGTGACAATTGGGGAAACTCACGCGGATGGAGCTCCAGTCGGTCAAGTCGTCACCATGGCTGATCTGAAGTATGAAGAAGCGGGCGCAGACAACAAACTACTTCCAATAACCGATTACATTGACGTTGCGGCTCGTTATCTCGAGGGCTTCATCACCAACACTACCCAAACACGCGAACTTCTCCGCCGAAATGGTCTTGATAAACTTCTCGAATTCTTTTGGCTTCCCAGCCTTCCTTACGATTTTGCAACCAGTCAAGCAAACCAGACCCTATGTCGTGCAATTCACCTTTGCTGCGAGAGCAACCTGGTTGACTCCCTCAAAGCGGTATTTACCAGTGCACAGAAGGCAGCCGATCGATTGCAGCCATTCCTCGAGCACAACAGGAAGGAGCCATTTTTTGCTCCCCTTACAGACCCCACATCCAAGAATGCGGCGCCACTACCCCCTCGTCTACAGGGAAGCCTGCCTGCTGGTGACGACGATCAGGTTGTACTTGGGGTTGATAATGATTCCGAAGTTGAAGTAGAGAGGCAAGCCGTTGAAAACATCAAGGCAAACGGAACGACAATAGTCAAAGATCTTGTTACTATGCATGCTCTCAGTTTTCTTCTACAGGATTTATATCATCAATCTATGTTCAATGTACGGCAGAGCGTCCAAGTATTTTTACAAACTGCACAACACCAGGATAAGGATGGTTTGATTATGAAGTTAGGTTCATTGCAACGACAATGCGTCTGGGAGGAGATTCAGTTGCAGAAGAGTATCCCTGCGGACTGGGACGAGGTTACCCGCACCAAGGGCTCGGCGGCTGATGCCGCTGTTGCAGTCGAAGAAGCAGCTGTACCCCAGTCAAGTTCTTCCGGGTCTGGTGATAATAAGGCGGAGACATCTTTGTCAAGTGAACAAAAGAAAGAAGCCCAGAAGGCCGTGGTAGAGAAATATGGAAACACCTCGTGGTTCAGGAATGTGAAGACGATTCGGTTCTTGATCTGCCAGACCCCAACATCCATCAACCCTTTCTTACAAGGTATTCCTTCCACCTCCTTTAGTTGATTCTTAGCTCACCAACTCTTAGGCCTCGCAAAATGCGTAATCACTCGTCGAAGTAACGACACATTGCACAAATACCTCGCATTCAAACTTGTTGATTCAATTGGCAATTCTATGTTCAAGCATTTGACGTGGGAGAGAATTGGTATGTTCCCGCTTAAATCCGAATAAGTACAGCAATGATTGACTGTTGAGAATAGAATCGACGGACTCGATCACAGATAAGTACGGGTACTGGATTGTCATGCTATCTGCTACGATGTCTCTACTTTTGGAAGGTGTTGCTCCCGATTACTTTAACACGCCCAAAAATACGCCCCCGGATAGACAGCCATTCGTTATAACGACTACTCTGGTTACGTTTAAGCAGATGGGCGGTCTTGATGTGATCAAGAAGATACTTCGGACCTTTTGGAATGAATTGCAAGATCTGCCTGCTTCCGACGATGTCGAAAATCTTAGCAATGATGATCAGCAACGAATGGCACATGCATACGGCGGTATTAGGATTATTCTATCTCTCTTTTCTTATCTTGTTTCCGACAGAGCGGTTTTACATGCCAGTCAATCTGAAGCGCTCCACAACCGATCCCTTGCAGAGTATCAGCGGTCAGATTATTTCAACACCAGTCAGCTTCTGGTCGAACTCAGGGCTACCATCCTGCCAGTTGTGCAAGATATGTGGGAGGCTAGTACCATGGAGAAAAAGGCAACCTCGGCAATTGTTAAATCTGTTGTGGAAATTCTCGGAATCATCTTGAAAGGTGACCATGAGAGTTCCGCATTCACGAGGAGGGAATTGGAGAAAAAACCTGGCCTCAAAAACATCCTTTCCTGGAAAGCCATGATGCCGCGAGAGGAACAAATCAAGCAACTCACTGAAATGGGATTTTCCCGTGAGGATGCCGCTGATGCCTTATTACGATGTGATGATGTCGTGGACATCGCTGCAAATTTGTTGTCGTCACGAGGTGAACAAGGGCTCGGCTCATCATCAAGGCCTGCGCACCATCCTCAGCCTGATCCTATGGATGAAGATGATGATGAAGACGATGACGACGATGGCACAGATGTCGACGTTGATCTAGCGAGCGGCCGGCCGGCCCCACAACAACCCCAAACAGCAGCCCAACCACCTTCATCTACAACTGCAGCGGAATCCTCAGAATCTTTAACGGCACCGCTCCCACTGCCTTCAGATCCTGCTGAACCTTCCGAAACAACTGTGTCTGATGATGCTGCGATGAGTATCGAAGATTCAGGAGAGTCTGGTGTTCCCGCACCTATAGAGACTTCTGTATCTGATGGTGGAAAAGGCAAAGCCAAGGAGACCGAAGCAAAGGGGTCCAACTCACCCACCGAGAAGGTGATCACGGCCGATGATCTCGACGAACTCCGAGGAAGTGTCCGTGAAAACTTAGTTGGTCGTTCTCTAGATGTACTTCAGGTTCAAGGAGAAATTACTTTTGAACTGGCTGAGCTGGTCAGATCAGCTTTCGATAACTCGTCTGTCGACACACGGAGAGACGTTGCTTCGACTATCGTACAGTCACTTCTTTCACTGCAGATGGATGACGATTTCAGACCAAAGGCAAAAACGATTGCCTCCACAGCGCATTTGCTAGGGCTCATTCTTCAAACCCAGAAATTCTACGAGGCTGCGGTGGAAGATCTCAACGAACAACTCGAGATTCTTATTGGGTTCATCAAAATTTACCCTGGGAGTCGTGCTCCATGGATCGCTAACATTCTCCTTGTGGTGGAGAAGTTGCTGTCTGAAAATGCACAGCCACAGAAGATCAAATTTACCCCAGGTCAAGCTGAAGCGGAGACTGTTGTTGAGAGTACTGGAATCAAAGTTTCCCCCGAGGATCAGGAAAATCTCTTCGACGTGATTGTTGCTATCCTCCCGGACGTTGATAAAGAGGATAATCTTTTAGCTCTCTCTGTCACTCGTGTCCTCGTTCTTCTCACCAGACGAAGGGAGCTTGCTGTCAAGATGGTGCAGGAGGGGAATTTGCGAAAAGTCTTCCATATGTACCGTCGACAGGCAGGAAACAACGTGGATCGACTCCAACCTGCAATCCTCTTGCTCCTCAGGCATATCATTGAGGACGATGACACTCTGAAGGCCGTTATGAAGTCCGAGATACGCGCACAATTTTCTGCGAGACCCTCAAGACAGTTGGACACCAACACCTTCGCCAAAAACTGCGGTCACCTAATCTTGAGGAATCCGGATATCTTTGTGGAAGTGGTCACTGATCTCTGCAAACTTGCACGATACGATCCACACCTTAGAAACCAAGGTCTGATGTTGAAAGAGGTCGACCAACCAAAAGCGGAAGAGAAGCCGGCAGGCGATGCCGATAAGAAGCAGGAGAACGAGGGTGAAAATTCTGGTGAGTCGGCTAAGAATGAAGCAACCCCCGAAGACGGCAAAGAAGGGGAGAAAGAGCCCATCGAAAAGATCAAGACTGCTCTTGAAATTAGGCCACCAGGAGTTGAGAAGCCAGACGGCGTTATCCATTTCCTACTCATGGAGCTTTTCGCGATCAAAGATGTCAAGGATTTCACACCTCCGAAGGAAGCACCAAAACAAGAAGAAGTCGTCCGCCAGGAAGGAGCAGATTCCCACATGGAGGATGCAGAGAGCACAGATACCGCCGCAAAAGCTACGTCTGAACCCACCAAGGCGGAAAAACCCGAGTTTAAAGCCGAGCAGTATCCATTCTTCTTTTACCGATGCTTTATCTTGATGACGCTTATGGAACTTTTGTGTTGTTACAATCGATGCAAAGTCGAGTTTATCAACTTCAACAGAAAGGCTGATCCTCGGGAACCGATTGCGCCATCCAAGCCCCGCTCCGCAATCTTTAATTATCTTCTACATGATCTCATTTCTCAGCAATCACTTAGCGGTCCTGCCCCTGACGATATCGAGCAAAAGACGAAAGACAAGCTCAGTCAATGGGCAATTCACCTCTTTGTTTCTCTTTGCACCCAATCCGGCGAGGTATCGGTCAATGAGGATGAACCTGACCTTCTTTTCGTGAGAAAGTTCTTCTTTGAGACTGCCTTGAAGTCCTTTAAGGATGCCTGTTCGTCATCTGAACCGCTGGATACTAAATACGCTAGGATGGCGAGTCTTGGAGATCTGTTTTACAAAGTCCTCTCCATTCGGCCACCATGTGCTTCGCCTGCTGTTGGTCAGAGCGACAAGTCTCTGCAAGATCTGTCCAAGATTATGCTTGAGAAAAATTACATCGCAGCCCTTACCAGCGCACTTGCGGATGTCGATCTCAACTATCCAAATTCTCGGAAAGTCATCAAGTCAATGCTGAAGCCTCTTAAGCTTCTCTCCAAGACTGCAGTTGATCTCAGTGAAACGTCTGGTCTCTCCACCCCCGGCGCGGCCGATGAAGATGATATTTCGGTAGCCTCTTCTATCTCTAGCATCGAAGACATGCGGGAAGAAACGCCCGATCTATATCGAAATTCAACTCTGGGACTATTTGAGGGCGGTGAGATGGGTGATGACCACAGCTCCTATGACGAGGATGAAGATGATGAAGAAATGTATGACGAAGAAATGTACGAGGATGAGGAGATAGGAGAAGAAAATGAGAGCGATACCAGTGACGAAGATGAAGAGGAGGGTGGAGATGATATGGATGTGAGTAACCACAGCCGGCCTCCCACTAACAAATCTAACATATTGTAGGTCGAAATCGTGGTATCAGGCGAGCATCCGGAAGACTCGGACTCTGACGCGGAGGACGATGATGATATGTCGGAAGACATGGATGAAGATGGGGGTGATGTTGAAATTATAGACGAGCTCGGAGAGCATCATCACCACCATCATCACCACCACCACGACCACTACGAGAGTGGAGGCGAAGATGATTGGCAGTCAGATGGTAGTGATGGCGACCAAGAGGACGATGAGGAAGAAGAAGAGGGAATGCTTGGAGATAGTAACCTTGAGACTATTGCTCGTGTTCTTGGTGTAGGCCACGATGAAGACCCCGATGGCATGGATGATCGTGAAGATGGATTCCTTGAAGATGAAGGTGACGAAGATGATGATATGGAAGGCGATGAGGACGACGAGGATCTCGAAGAGGAAGAAGCAATGATGGGTGAGGATTATGATGATGAAGATGAGGGTGCGTCAGGTATTCCATGGGGGTGGACTGAAGGTGATGATGCCCCCATTATGACACGGGCTCAACCTCGGGGTACAGGTGGATGGTTTACACTCAGCGGGGCACCTCGTGATCCGCCCGTTTTCAGTACAGCTTCCCTCCCAAAAATTAGTAAATTATTTACTAACAACTCTTGTATAGTGACGAGACCAGCAAGATCGCGCCACTATATGGGCGCCGCGGCAGAACGCGGTCCAACCGGCAATCGTGAACAAAACCCGCTCCTTCAACAAGCCGACAACGAGCCAGTGCCTCACCGACATAGCCCTCACCGCCACGAATACATGGGTGAATGGGCTCAGGCTGCGTTCAGTGGCATGGCGCATGGAGACAGTCCCGTATCCATGATCAGCACATTGATGAATATCATGAATCGCGGGGGAGTTATGCCGAACGGTGCTTTCCAGATCCAAGCCACCATTCCCCATCCTCATGGCCACCGCTTCCCCCATGGAATGCAACGCGAGATTCGATCAATGTTTGGAAACTTCCGACCTTCTCACGAGCCGGTTAGGCATCACCGAGATGATCCTAGCCAGGTTGGCCGTTTTGAACCTAGCTCAACCAGTGGTCGTTGGATGGAGGAAGCCCGTATTTTGTTTGGTGCCAGGGTCGACGACAGTGCTCAGAGGGTCGTCAGCACGATACTGTCCCGCCTTGTCCCTGCAGCAATCGAGGAAGAGAAGATTCGTAAAGAAAAAGAAGAAGAGGAGAGAAAGGAGAGGCAAAGGATGATGGAAGAACTAAAGAAGCACGAAGAGGAAGAGAAAATTGCAAAGGAGAAGGCCGAAGCCGAAGAAAAGCTCCGCAAGGAAGCTGAGGAGAAAGAGGCAGCTGAACGTGCCAGGGCAGAGGAAGAGGCACGCGCCGCCGAGGCTGCTACTTCTAACGCGCCAGAAGTTATTCAACCTGAAGGAACTGGAGAAACAGGAGGAGAGGCGATGGAAGGGGTTGAGACTACCCAGCCTGCTGAGCCGGCAGAAGCTGGTCCTTCGGAGCCACCTGTTGAACGTGCAACGGTTATGATTCGAGGACGTGAAATGGACATTACTGGCATGGGTATCGACCCTGAGTTCTTGGAGGCTATTCCAGAGGATATGAGAGAGGAGGCTCTCACCCAGCATATTCGCGAACGACGTGCAGCTGCAGCATCTAGTGATCAACCTAGCGAAATCAGCCGCGAGTTCTTGGATGCTCTTCCAGACGACATTCGTGAGGAACTTTTGGCACAGGAGGCAGCAGATCGTCGACGCCGTGAACAGGAAACTGCCAGGGGTGGACAGGGCGGAGGCGCCGTCGATATCGATCTTGCAACTTTCCTGGCAACTCTCGAACCCGGCCTACGACAGACTGTTCTCATGGAACAAGATGAGGAGTCTTTGGCCCAACTTCCACATGCCATTGTCGAGGAGGCCAACGCTTTACGTGGCGATAGAGGATTCAACAGCCACTTTGTGGAAGTCCCGCGTAATCGTGGCGGAGGCCATCTTCGTCATCCAGAAGAGCCGAAAATAAAGAAGCCTCCTCGCAAGGGAACTGTTCAGCTTCTAGATAAGGCAGGCGTTGCAACACTTCTTCGTTTGATGTTTATTCCCCAGGTCGGCAGCACACGTGCTACTCTTCACGAAATTCTCTTGAGCATCTGCGAGAACCGTCAGAATCGCGCTGAAGTGGTCAACTTACTCTTGTCGATTCTTCAGGATGGTAGCGCAGATATGATCGCCGTTGAGAGGAGTTTCGCACAGCTCTCTGTTAGAGCCAAGCAGCCATCGACTCTTACCCAGAAGACACCTGTCAAGCAAACCCCCCAGCGTTCCAATACCGGACCTATTGCCGTCGCTCAAACTAGTGGAGAGGTTTCGCCTTTGATGGTCGCTCAACAATGTCTCCATGCTCTAATCTTCCTGGTCAACTACAACGAGCACATTCCGTCCTACTTCTTGAACGAGCATGATATCACCACCGGTTTGAAGAAGTCTTCCAGTCGAAAGGGCAAGGGTAAAGCAGTTGAGAACAAGGCCAACAAGTATGCACTCAATACCCTTTTGTCATTGTTGGATCGTCCACTTGTCACCGAGAGTTCTAGCGTTATGGATCAACTATCGAATCTTCTTTCTGAAATTACTCGACCTCTTACGATACTGCTCAAGAAGGATAAGAAGAAGACCGATGAGGAGGAGAAGCCAAAGGAGGAACAGCCGGCGGCTACAACAGAGCAAGCAGTTGGCGAAGCTCCTGCCGCACCAGCCGACACCCAAACTGCAACCGACGAGCTATCTGCTCCCGCCGAAGGAACCAGTGCCGCCGAAGCTGGTCCTGCCAAGGAAGAACCCAAAGACGACAAGGAGGAGGACAAGACAAAAAAGCCACGCAATCTTGTACCACCCGTCGTTCCTGAGCATAACTTGAGATTGGTTGTCAATATCCTTACCGCACGCGAATGTTCTAGCAAGACATTCCGTGAAACGCTGGCCACAATGCAAAATCTTTCCGGCATTCCAGGTTCCAAGGACGTTTTCGGAGCGGAATTGATTCGACAGGCGCAAGGCCTTGGTTCAACTATTCTTGGTCATTTGGAGGCGTTGTTGCAACAAGTCAAGAATGCTGAAAATGGCACCGAAGTTCAAGGAATGGCTTTGGCCAACTTTTCACCAGCTAGCTCGGAACAAGCCAAACTTTTGAGAGTACTGACGGCCCTGGACTACCTCTTCGATCCCAAGCGGAACGGCAAGGACAAAGAGGATAAGAAAGAAGACAAGAAAGATGGCGAAGAGACGACTGGCGATGCGGGTGATGTGCTTGCCAGGCTTTACGAGAGCTTGACTTTCACACCTTTGTGGGCTAAGCTCAGTGATTGTCTCTCGGCTATCCATGCACGTTCCGATATGTTACATGTTGCAACCATTCTGCTGCCGCTGATCGAAGCATTGATGGTTGTTTGCAAGAATGGTAGCTTGGAGGAAACGACACGTTCCAGCCCGGAGGCTGCTTCCATGAGACAATTGTTCTTCAAGTTCACCGAGGATCATCGCAAGATTCTCAACCAGATGGTCCGAAACAACCCTAAGCTGATGAGTGGATCGTTTGCTCTCTTGGTCAAGAACCCCAAGGTTTTGGACTTTGACAACAAGAGGAATTACTTCAATCGCAGGCTTCATACTCGCCAACATATCCGTGACCCCCATCCAACCCTTCAGCTCAGTGTTCGCCGCGATCAAGTCTTCTTGGATTCATACAAGTCAATGTACTACAAGACTGGCGATGAAATCAAGTATGCGAAGTTGAGCATCAGATTCCACGGAGAGGAGGGTGTAGACGCTGGTGGTGTTACCAGGGAATGGTTCCAAGTTATGTCCAGACAAATGTTCAACCCCGACTATGCCTTGTTTATTCCGGTTGCGTCCGACAGGACTACTTTCCATCCCAACAGCATGAGCGGTGTCAATCCCGAGCATCTGAGTTTCTTCAAGTTCATCGGTAGGATTATTGGAAAGGCGTTGTACGAAGGACGAGTCCTTGACTGCCATTTCAGCAGAGCCGTATATAAGGTATGTTATATCATTATTCATTACATCCTTCCCTTACTAACCTTGAACAGAGAATCCTCGGCAAATCTGTGTCGCTCAAGGATATGGAAACTCTGGATCTTGAATACTACAAGTCCCTCGTTTGGATGCTCGAAAACAACATTGATGATGTTATTACGGAGACTTTTTCGGTTGAAGTCGATGAGTTTGGAGCTAGGCGCACCATTGACCTCATTCCGGACGGTAGCAATATCCCTGTCACCAATGAGAATAAACAAGACTACGTCCGTCACATGGTTGAACACAGACTGTTGCACAGTGTGAATGAGCAGATTAACAACTTTTTGATTGGTAATTGCAATCTGTTGTCCCTTCTGTTTGATGCCATCAAGCTAATGAATTTTTAGGTTTCCATGACATCGTCCCTGCCGAGTTGATCTCCATCTTCAATGAACAGGAACTCGAGTTGTTGATTTCTGGCATGCCTGAAATCGACATGGACGACTGGAGGAACAACACCGAGTACCACAACTACTCTGCCTCGTCTTCGCAGATCCAGTGGTTCTGGCGCGCTGTCCGGTCCTTTGATAAGGAGGAGCGTGCGAAGCTGTTGCAGTTTGTCACGGGTACTAGCAAGGTCCCTCTCAATGGCTTCAAGGAACTAGAGGGTATGAACGGGTTCTCCAAATTCAATATTCACAGAGATTATGGGAACAAGGACCGTTTGCCAAGCTCGCACACTTGTTTCAATCGTAAGTTGTCACATCAAGAATTCAACGCAATGTATCATGGCTAACTGGTATCTATAGAACTTGACTTGCCTGAGTACGAGAGCTACGAGACGTTGAGGCAGCAGTTGTTGACCGCCATCACACAGGGCGCAGAGTATGTTACCTCTTCCTCCACTTTTTTTATTTCTTGCAGTTTTCTGACAATGTGGTAAAGGTACTTTGGTTTCGCATAAAGTTTGAACGGGTTTTCATTTCAACTTTCTTTTTACTCTTGGGATAGAGCGCGTACGCATTTCAATCAGTAACTTGTATTGGGGGGATCGGGCGAGGGGTTTTCAGTTCTCTTTTTTCATTTTTACATTTGTTGGGCAAACTCGGTGTTTTTTTTTATCTTTTTGCCTTTTCCATGATGGGTTTGGTACGTTGTTTTGTTGTTTTTTTTTTGTGGTTTTTTTTTTTATGGGTGCATTGGGGTACGGAACGAAGCAAGTAACGAAAGGAGGGCCAGCTCTTTGAGGATACATGGGGTTAGGTGGCAGGAGGGCTACGTGCAGGTGGTTTTCTGGCAGCCTGGTTGTTGTGTTAATTGAAGGATGGACTCTTCTTTTCTCTCTCTCCGATGTGATCTTTGTGTGATGCCGAGTAGTGTGGACCAATTCAAGCCTTATACCGCAAAGAGGGCTTTCGGAAGTGCCTCCAGTCCCATAAGACACTAGTGGGGCGGTTTCCTGGCCTTGTGAATATCCATACTTTATCACAGCCCCAGAAAGAAGGCTCGGTTCGGAAGGATGGAGGCTGGGTAGATCATGGAGGGCAGTGCCTAGATTTTTCCCCTTTCTTTTTTTGTACAATTTTTTTTTTTCGTGTAGACCATATATACGGATGAGTTTCCTCCAGTCCGCCTGCTCGCATCGATTCAGTGATTGAGCGGCCACGACGTGATTCTCATTATGGACAGTGGCAGTGCAGAGAACTGGGTTTTGGTGTGGCGTCGAAATGTCTTATTTCAGTAGAATTAAAGCCATACATATGACGTAGCTCGTATATCATATCATACGACAAGTAGATTCCCAACTTCTAATCCTATTCTATCACGATACCCAAGCACATGCAAATAATATACAACCCTCACTCCCCCCCTTCCTCCTTCTACTCTATCATATGTTAACTCCCAAAACCCCCCAAGAAACGCCCCATTCCACAACCACTCCACAACCACTCCACACACCGCTCGCCCATTCTCAATACTCACAGTTATCACCCAGCAGCGGTGGCGGCATCGGTGGAGTGAGTGGGCAGCCATACATATAACTACAATATACAATAAATACAATCCAAAACCTCGAGCTCCAGCTTCCAAAGCCAAATTCCAAACCAAAAAAAAAAAAAAAAAAGCCAACAATATTATATCAGTTTTTTTTTGTTCTTTCTGATTGCCCCCCCATCCTTCCCCCCCCACCATAATTCAAATGCCCATTAAAAAAACGAGAGAAACCCCAAATCTCATCCCCCCCCCCCTCACAGATTTCTATCTCCCGCCCTCCGTATACTCTAACTTTTTTTTGGGTGCGTTCCATGTTACAATATATACCTTCCCGATCCCTTTCCGTCCATCCACACCTCAGCTCGGTGCATGTGAAAACAAAAAGCTCACACTCTCCCCATTATGTGTCCTTCTGCATGCCTCTGCCAGGGTCGGGGCAACATCGATAGTTCTGATTTTCGCACATCTCTTCTTCTTGTCTTCATGGGGGACCGTATTCGTAACCACCAGTTTTGATAGTTCACTCTTCTCGATGATCTCGCACGCACTGCCGGAAAGAATAGCATGTGTGACGATCGCCATAACCTCCTTCGCACCGTGTTTCTTCAATGTTTGTGCTGCCTTCGCGAGTGTACCGCATGTATCTGCCATATCGTCTACTAGGATCGCGATCTTCCCCGAAACGTCGCCGACAAGGACCATTCGTGAGACTTCGTTGGGACGTGAGCGCTCCTTGTGGATCAGCGCGAAGTTGAGGTCGAGGCGGTCTGCGATTGCCGTTGCGCTACAGGATACTGTTAGTTATGCAAGGTGGAGAAGAGTGAAGGGGGCGGGAAACCGTTTGGCGCCGCCAGCGTCGGGGGAGACGATGATAGCGTTTCTGTAGTCAATGTTTTCGCGGATCCAGCGGAGGGTGGAGGGCTCGGCATATAGACTGGTGACACACACAACATAATTAGTTTCTCTGTTTATGCAGCTTTACATCATCCATCCATCGGATATAGCCAACTCTGGTTCGTTACCAAGACAGAGAGAGAGGGGGGAAAAACATACTTGTCAACGGGTACATTAAAGAACCCCTGGATCTGGCTCGCGTGCAAGTCCATGGTGATGACATGATTACACCCCGCCGTCTGTAGCATATTCGCAATGAGCTTTGCGCTAATGGGCGCGCGGC
This sequence comes from Wilcoxina mikolae CBS 423.85, assembly GCA_014904905.1. Classification (NCBI taxonomy): domain Eukaryota; kingdom Fungi; phylum Ascomycota; class Pezizomycetes; order Pezizales; family Pyronemataceae; genus Wilcoxina; species Wilcoxina mikolae. The sequence continues at coordinate 1,073,617 of MU122098.1, read as the reverse complement.
TCTTGTCCTTCTTGTCCTGGCGCGCATAGGGAAAGTTCGGGATGACGGCGGTGATGTGTCTGGCCGAGGCGGTTTTGCAGGCGTTAATGAGGATGAGGAGCTCCATCAGCCCATCGTTGACCTCGCCGGGAGCTGTCGATTGTACGATAAACACATCTTCGTCGCGGACGGATTCGGCGATGGCGATGGACGTCTCGTGGTTCGTGGCCTTCGCGATCTTAACCCTGGTGAGTTCAATTCCGAGCCTAAAAAAGTCGTTAGGTTTCAAAAGTTCCAAGCGAGTTTCATCCCAGCAGGTAAAAAAAAAAAAAAAAAAGACGAAATGAGCCGAGACATGCGACAGGAACGGAACATACCGGTCCGCAATACCCTCGGCGAGATTCCGGTGTGACGTCCCCGAGATAAGTTTGATCGAATTTGTTGCCATTCGTAGGGGAGAAAGTGAAGAAGAAGTAGAAGTGAAGACGAAGACGAAGTTTTTAACAAAAAAATTACTGAAGCCCCACTCGATGCTGTCGATTGTGGTTTTGATTCTGGCTAACATCGGCTCAATCAGCATGCCACCAAAAAAAAATTAAAAATTCTTCCGCCCTCTGAAGATCCGACCAAACAGATGGGATGGAAGCTCACCTTAACCGTAACCTATGTGGCGTGCGACAGAAAGTAGGAACAGAACAAAGGAGCAAATGGGGTGGGGGAATGAATAATGATGAATTAGGAGAGGGGGAACGAAGAAACTATCGGATATCGGCCATAGGTGGCAGTATGGTGGGAGGTTGAGGTTGATGGGTAGAGGTTGAGGTTGAAGGTGGAGGGGTCGACACGACACGGGGGAGCTCGAAAAAGCAGGTAACCGTCGAGACTTTGGGGGCTCTAGTTACTCCCAAGTAAGGGTGAGGCTACTGTGTGTGATCGCCGTCCACAGCTTCCCGTCCGCTCTTTCTTTCGTGCGTTTCCTGCCCTGCGCCTAGATATGGTGTGCGTGCTGACTCCACCCTAACGTTAAGGAATGCCTATAATGGGTCGCAAAAAAGTGGAGAACAAGCCTCATCCCCAGATCAGATTTCAGATTTCCCAGATTCCCGAATTCCGACGACCGGTCAGTCCCCATTCATCCATAGAGTACATAATTGTGCATCTACTCTACATATCCGGTCCAAGGCGGCGTGAGCAGCGGGCATGATGAGTTGAGTAGAAACAGAGTAGAGTAGAGTTGGGAAGTTGGGTAGGTGCGGGGAAGATCCAGGCAAGAGTAATAACGAGGCGTTTGAAATTTTCGTAAATTCTTCCGGCAACACAATCAGTTTGTACCAGATACATGTAGGTAATAGCAAAAGCAATGCACAAGCACGTCAACTCGCCCACTGTTCTGTCACGTCTCACGCAAACAACTCTGCGTCAGTGAGTCGCCGCACCAACAAGCTAATGCACAGTGCGCATGTTACCTTCGTAACGACAATCGAGATCTGTAGCACCACCCACTCCCAATCAAATAATCACGGCACTAGCTGCTCAATGTGAACGAGGCCCTCCTGGGAACTGGGATATATGGACATGCCGTTTGTCCTGAAGACCCGTTTTCATTTCCATTGAATCTTTATGAAACGGCCGGAAACGACCGGCGCCAAGTATAACAACCGCGCAATCGATATCAGAGTATCTATATGACAACTCTTGAAACGACATGCCTTTCTCTGCTCTCGCAAACCAGCCGCCTATGTAGGTAACGTTTCGAGTCGCGAGCTTGCGAGGCCTGGCTGGGAACGCGAGCAATCTCGCACCGGGGAAGAGCGCCAACCATCCCACTTTTTCTTCTTCTCAGCGGCGGTCAGGCACCCATTACCCATCGGGTGCGGTTACTGTATAGAACTCTTGCTGCCGGACAGCCTCACATTTCCAACAGAACCATATCCTGTCGAACGCAGCACCACTCGCTCATCTGCCTATCTATCTGCCATTTGCCGTGCTAGAGGAAGAGTGTTCCCATCTCCGTTCCCAACCAATGTATCGTGCGCCAATTCCTAGCCCCACGTGCATCTAACCATCCGCCTCATTTTACGTGATATTCGTAGAGCCTGTGCCGTCCCAGCACGCCTCCTTGACCTCCGATCATAGCAACGTTCCCGCACGGACATACTCCGATATAGAGAAAGCGCCCAACAACAGAGGAAGTTGCGAACCAAAAGGAATTAACTGCGACCCTTACGCATATGTGCAGTCATTTAGTGCACCGGCGGCAGAGTACCCGCATATGTGTACTCGGTGGTAAGGTGAGACACGCGTATGTCACCCACCAACAGTTGGGAACGGAACCCGCACGAGAATCCGTGGCCGAGCCCACGTGTCTTATTACGGAGTAGATATAGCACAGCCTCAGCCAGCAAACCTCGAAACGGGCTTCAAATTCGAAATCTCATATCCTCCCCGTCCTCCTTCACATAGATAGCAATAGCCAGTACTGTCCTGGTATGTGGATTTCTGTCGCACAATACTGGTAGGAGGACACTTATGACTGTCACCGGGTTCTGACTGCTGACATTATATGTCCAGACAGACACCCATTGCTGACTGCTGACGTCCGACCTATGGCGGCGAGAATATTATTCCGCACATCGTTGACTATGTCCGAGGGTGGACGAATTTAGAAGCCGCAATATATCCGCAATGTTCGCTAGATAAATGAGCAGAGTAGATTCATGATAGACAGCCGGCGGCGTCGGGGGGTTTTCTTACCGCAGGCGAGATTCTGGAGAAAGGATAGAAAGGTCACGATCTCACAACGGAGGAAAATGTGTGTAGTGCATGTGTGTTCGTGTGGTCGATGGTTGAGCACTGAATCACTCGTGGTGTATGGGCAGTGGCGTCGGTCGGCGTGAGCATGTGAAAAGCGTTGGACGGTTTATGTGATGTTCATATCTGTGCGGTAACGAAGAAAATATAGAGGGGGCTAGAGATCTTAAGAGTTCGTGATTTTCTATGAAGGACTTTTCCCATCCCACCATAACTCCAATCAACTCAACATCACCATCCCAAAGAAAAAAAAAAGTCCCACATTAACACCATTGATATATCTACAATAAAACCCAAAAAGCACTTTTCCCCTTCTCATGCCTCACTTCTTCTTCCTAAACCTATCCAACGCCGGCCCCATCGACACCGTCTTAACCCCCATACTCCTCTCCTTCCTCTCAATCTTCAACCTCTCCAGCTTCTCCCGCCTTTCATCTCTAACATTCTTGCCCCCCTTCTTCCTAATAAACCTCCTCAATGCCGAATTCCTCCCTCTAGTCTTGTACTTCTCATCCTTCTCCAACCCCTCCTGCAGCTTTCTCTCCTTCTCCTCCTCGTCCCTTTCCTTCCTCCTCTGCGCATGCGCCAAATCCACAGTCCCCACAAAATCCGGATCAAGCTGTATCATCTCTGGTCTCAACTTCTCCAGCAACCCTCTCACCTCCGCTTCCTGCCGTGCCTTCTTCGTAGCATAAGGGTTTACCTCTAACGCATCAAAGTTTGGTTCTCCAGCCCCCGGGATGATAAGGGATGCGAAGCCGTCGGAGTGGGAGGCACCAAGGACATCGTCAAAAGGACAGAATTTGAGAGAGGAGATGGAGGTGCCTTCTTGGTGATGTGTCATATATGGGGAATTCTGTTTCGTCTTTAACGCGTCTTTCCATAATGTTACGTGGGAACCCCATCCGACGGCGAGAACGCCCGTGTCGGAAATGGTCAGGGTGGATGCCGGGGTGGGTGTGAAGTAGCTGTGGACTTCTTTATACGTGCGGATGTCGAAGATGTTCATTCTGCTATCTGCTCCCGCGGCGGCCATGTAGTAACCCCCTCTGTCTACGGTGACAGCACGGACGGGGCCCTTGTTGGTAAGCATGGTGACAAGGGGCGTGCTCATATTTGGAGACCACAGCGTGACAGTCCCGTTTCCATGTCCAACGTGAATGATCGCGTTCCTCCGATTCTGGGTCATTGCTGTTGGCGCGCCGTGTTTCGTGCGGAGCTCGGTGATGAGTGCACCGGTGGAGGTGTCCTGGTATTTTAGATACCCCGCGTTTCCGATGGTGGCGAGAAGGAAGTGGTATGGGAGGAATTCCATGTTTGTGACTTCGATGTGTTTTTTCAAACAGTGGATTTCGACACCTTGTTGGTCGTAGATGTATACATACTTCTTTTGCGCAACCGCAAAGAAATGATCATTATGCAACCATCTGCCGCCCACCATCAGCTCTCCTCCGGGGGTTGGGGGGTTTTGGGGGGGGGGGGGGGGGGGGTAGATACTCACTTAACATCCCTCACCGTCTCCCCCAGCTGTAGTTCACACCCTATCTTCCCCTCCCTCCAATCCATAGTCGCAACATGACCCTTCCTCCCACCCAGCACCAAATCCCTTCCATCCCTCGAATACTCCGCCGTATACCCCCCAAACCCCAACGTCAACTCAAACCCCTTCATTGCCGTCGCCACATCCACCGCATCCCTAACATCCTTCTGTCCAACCTTCCACGTCCTTTCCAGCTCCCCCTCCGCCTCAATAAACCCCGGTCCCCTTTCGGGCCTCAAAATCTCTGCATCATTTGCTTGCGCGGCTGCTTCGCGGTAACGGAGTTCGAGCTTTTTGAGGTTCCCTCGTAGCTTCTTGTCTTTGATTGCTTTTGCGTTGATTTTTTCGCCGCGTCCGTAGACGGTTTGCGCGGATGTGAGTTGGAGGGAGGTTTTGGTTGTGAGGGAGGTGGGGTGCGAGGGTCGTTTTGAGGTGGAGGAGGGTCGCGCGGGTGCGGAGGTGGAGGGGGATTGTAGCGCGGTTGCGCTGGAGGTTGTGGGTGATGGCATTGGAGGTTGTGGTTGTGGTGGTGGTTTCGGAGGTGGATGGGAAGGTTTAGATACACCGAAATAATTTTGCGTCACGTGATTAAGACTGGGATCATAGGTTGTCAATCGCAGACATGTGCTTGTCGTGGTGTTTGAGTGCTGTGTGAGTCCGTCCAATGGGTAAGCTGCAGCTGGGAATGAAGACATGCCATAATTGTTGTCGTGGTATCTACTGGGGACTTGGAAGCATATATCATAGTGCGCGCTGCAATATAAAGCATCGTAAGTGACAGACCGGCGCGGCTGCATGACTCGAGACTCTCATTCAACTTCTCCGAGTACACATACAACCTTAAGCCCTTGTCCGCATCCTCTCCTCAACTTCACATCATGTCGAGTTCCTCTGACGCCAACAAGACCACTGATGCTTTTTTATAAAAAAGGACCCAGTCAGCTCTTATGGAACACTTATTGTCACTCTTTGCAGCCCTGAATCGCGGAATCGCAGTTATTGGTGGCTCTGGTCCGTACTGTCTAGTGAGGCGCATGAAGAGAGAAGAGAAAAAGAATTGGAGGGAAGGGTTTTTATAGGAGGGCGGATTTAGCCGATGTCACGTGGGGTTTGGTGGGGATTTTAACGACAAGAGAAAAGATATGCGAGAAAGTACAAATGAAGTTCTTGTAATACATAGCCCCAATACTCTCCAGCACATCCAAATATTCTACCACAAAAAATCAAGAGACCCATCTAATCGGGATCTGTGACGGAAAAGATCTGATAGACCCAATGCCTTCACTGGTGGAAATGTCACACCCCCAACCCAATATTGCGTTCGACAGAGCCGGTATCCATGATGTAGGTTGCGAGTTGACCCCAACAGTCGGCAATGGGGGGTTGATGGGATCGTGTTGGTTTTCTACCTGAGTACGCATGCGAGACTCGGGCCGGGAATCTGATCGGCAGATTAAGATCTTGGCCGTGTGGCGGAAAAGGTCTGTTAGACCCAGTTGTCCGGACTGGGTCCGAATGGACTTCTTGACTGGTGGAGTGATTACCGGTGGTGTCGCAGGATGCCATGGTTACTGGATTCTCTGTCCTAAGAACTAGAGGACCGGGAATCTGATCGGCAGACTCAGGTCTTGACCATGTTGTGGTAAAGACTTTGATTCCAGCTTCCAAAGCCTGTTTGCAAGCAGAAAGAACTGAGAGCAAAAAAAGCGGTATCGCAATTGTCGCGTCGCTCAGGCCACGAAGGTCCGAAGTCTTTTGTTCGTCGTGTAAGCCGGATTCCATCGCTACTGGGTTTTCCACTACAGATGACCACCTCCCCTGAGCAGCAATGTAAATTCCGCCGTTGAAGATATCGAAGTCATCCACATTGAAGTTGGAGGATGACCAAGTCTTCCAATGTAAACGCCACCGTTAAGGATGTCGAAGTCATCCACGTTGAAGTTTGAGGACGACCAAGTCTTCCAATGTAAACGCCACCGTTAAGGATGTCGAAGTCATCCACATTGAAATTTGAGGATGTCCAAGTCTTGCAATGTAAACTCCGCCGTTGGACATATCGAAGTCGTCTATGTTGAAGTTGGACGATGATCAAGTCTTTCGATCATCGATTAACTTGAAGACTGCAACATCCGAGAAACTTCTTCCGAGCATGAGTACGAGACCCGGCCGGGAAGGCGTATACGTAGAAAATAGAATGACGCTTGGCTGGATGGATTAGGGTGTTGAGGTGGGATATTTGGGAAGAAGGTCCGGTCCTAATGTGGGGAGGAGGATTGGAAGCAACTGGTCCAAAGAATCGGATGTCTGTTGGATGATCTGAACGCTCTCTGTAAAATGGCCAACCAGGCCGATGAACTGTGGCAGAAGCTGTGCAGCCGCAAGCCCCGGTATTCGGGAAGGTTAAGTGAGATCAGTGCAGCGAGTTCCGGAGACCCCCGCTCCTTTCCAGTATCCTACACTCATGAATTAGTATCAAATCTTTGTTCAACATTTCGCAAGGATAGAAACCTTTTTCGGATCGTATTGTCTTGTTCTTGGTCATATTTAGCTTAAAGGACGCTGTTACTCTGGCGTTGCCATTCTGTTTCTCTCTCTTCCTTGGAATCCTTCCGTAAATATTATCCACCAACCACTCCAGGAACCCCATTTCTTTCTCCATTCCGAGAAGTTTTGTCGTCTGGTAGATCTCGTAGTCTTTGCCCGGCAGGTATTAGGGGCAGTCAGGAAGATGCCCTCGGGTGGGCGAGGAGATTCTCGGCCCCGGAAATGAGCTCAAATGCTCGCTTATGGTTGGTGGAGCGAAGGTGAGCTAACACAATAGAGTACATCAGCTTGATGAACTTCAAATATCCCAACTTCAGGCATAAGAATATAGAGTACCTCTAACCAGCAGGTGACTCTAAAAACATTTGCAACGGAACTGTGAGTTTGGTAATGAAATGATAATCTACTGTCGCGATTCATTAGATTGAACTCTAAGTATCTAAACTTAAGGACGGGAACTTACCTCAACCTAATAGAGCTGGTTGGTGACTCTAAAAACACCCGCAGCATACACCCTTTTCCCCGCCTCACTTCATTGATAGCAGCAGCAGCAGCAGCAACAACAACAACGACAACGACAACACGCCTTTTCTCTGGTTCCTCTCATCTTGGTTCCCATCCTCTTCCCAGATTTCGGCTCCATAGAACCAAAGCAGGCTTTTCAACCCTGGATAGAGGACCTGGATCCTGGTGGAGGAGGAAGGCCGATGGGCAGATGCCATATAGAAATTGGACTATGATAAACACCAAAAATTAGTCAACTGAAACAGAAGAACCAAACAACGCAGAAGGAGAGACCAACAACTTCGATGAAGAGAGTTAACATTCTATGGATGATTCTGATTTATTGCTCTGTTAGGTGGTTGATAAGTGCCATGGTTTTCTTTGGCATCTTTGCCGATGCCAAAGAGCACAAGCGCCTGCGTATGTTGAGTTGGCGCTTGCTGCTTTTCATTGCTGCAATATGGATTTCACAGGCATGAAATCCAAACATGCCGGCCCGGCCACAAGACCGGGCTCGCACGTTTTGATTTTTGCTCCGAGGCTAGCGGTAGCTCGATTAACAAAGCTACCTCCTAATGATAGACGTTAGCGCGAGCCTTGTTTACTACAACAAACGGTGGAAACATACCCAGACTTCAGAAGTCAAATGAGAGATCCAGCCCGACCACTGGGTCTGGCTCTCGGTCTGGTAGTACTGGATCAACAGTACCAGTACCACTTCCTATTATGAACGTTAGCAGGAACTTCAGTCATTAAAATTAGAGATAGAGACATACCAGATTCCCGAATCTATTTCTTCGCTGGCGCATAGCCGATTACCGACTGCCAGTCGAAAGAGCCAGGTGATCCAATCGTGCTACGTGTTCTAAATAGACGTCAGCATACAACCACAGCAGGCGAAGATGGAGGTTTCTCACTTGCAGTCAATGGGTTCTGTCATTCAATGCCCCCATGTCCACACCGAAAGGAAATAGTCAACCGTGCAGAATCCTACTTTGAAGGGAAAGAAAAGCAAAGAAGGGAGATGAGGAAGGAAGGAGCAATGGAAGTATGTTTGTGTCGGAGTGGACTACCAGCGTTTGAGAATAAGAGGATGTTACGGTGGGGAGCCCGGTGGCTTGATGTTGGAAGAAGCGAGCAGGAGGGAGGGGCAGCAACATATGAACGATTGTGGATGGGGCAGAGGCTGCGACGTGTTTTAGGGCGAGTTAAATGCAAATAGGGTTTATAGAATTGTTCACACTGGCCGAGTCGTCGGGTGGGGAATATGGTCTCGGGGATGGGGTGATTCTTTCTGATTTCTGCCACGATTGGATGCAAGGAATAATGAAGTGAAGGGACGGGTACAACAACGTCGGGCTGAGGAGAAACTTCTAGATCCTAGATATGAAGGAGCGAGGGGCAGCGAGAATCCCGTAGCTAACTTCTATTCGGTGTGATTATGGAATTTGATATCTTCACCTGCGAATGACGAGAAATTCTGGAAGCGAGAGCACTCTTCACCGACTCAGGAACAAAAATTATATCGAACAGCTCCAAACTCCATCCTGCGTACCATCTTCTCCATTTCGCTCTTAACTCTCTTTTCTATCGTATCTTCTCTTATTTGTTAGACTCTTTGCTATACTTAAATTGCACTTATCCTCAAAAACTCCCGAACAATCTCACTACTTACCAATTGGAATCTTTGGTGGGAGATCCTAGCGACATAGATCAGGACTCGGATGACCGTTGTGAGGTTGGAAGTCACGTGCTACCAGTTTCTGGCACTGCGACCTGGCGGCGCTTCCACTCCCCTTTGTTACTCTTCAAATGTAATCCATATAAACATGTCTTCCATCATAAGTTGGTTCTCTTGTAACTAACAATTTGATCCTAACACAGATACATTGTCAGAGGACCTTCAAACCGGCTCAAGCACAAAAATCAACTCATTCCCTCTAAAAAAAGAGTGAACAATGGTAACGGGGTTTTAAAAACTGCGACCCGATGAATTGGCGGATATAGTTCTCACGACTACGGCTTCAACCTTATGGGGCCTTTCGCACCGGAGATGTTGCTGTTGATGGCTCGATATCAATGACCACCTCGCTGCTACCTTTCGCGACCGAGACCACTTCTTTCGGAACCGGGCCCTGTGCCATCGTAGAAACCGCGTCGTCCAACTCTTTCGAGATCTCATCCACAGTCTGATCAGGAGTGCCGAGAGGCGGAAAAAAGTCCTCATAGGGCTTTTTCTCAACTTTCTTGGCGTATGGATTCCAGACCTGTCCAGTCTGTTGAAACCTCTCGTCCTCCGTAATATACCAGATGCCTTGGTCGATATTGCGAGTACGGTTTGCAATACGGAATCCGATCAGGGGAATTTGCACCACTGGCAAAAGATATACCTCACCTCCAACCCATGGAGTAGTGCCTCCGATATTAACAAATCTGCCGCTGTATCTCTCGGAAGGTTTTCGGATTGCTGTTGCATTCCCGCTTCGATAACCGAGCCATTTCGGGAACAGAGGTTCTGGAAAGTCCCATATGGCGGTTAAGTCGTTGAATAAACCGTTGCGGAGCCTCTGTGGTAACTCATGACCATTCGCAATTTCCTGTGCCTGTTTCAAGAAGAAATAGATAGACTGCTGTTTCAGCCTCTCGATCAGAGCCACCGGCATATCAAGCTCGTCGTGTTTTGCGTATTCATCCGACATAGAAAACAGCAAAGCAGCGAGTTCTTGGCCTTGGAAATGCGTTTGGTTATAGACCGGGATATCCCTTCCTCTGAAATCGTCGTAGTTATCGAACTTTGGGTCCCAGATCCATATGATTACTCGTAGAAGAGCAAGACCAGTTTGAACACCAAGCCACCATGCAGCTTGTGGTGTAGACATATTTCTGATCTCAATATATTGGGATATATACCTATTCGAACGTCAGATCAATCTTTGCTATTTTACACTTAGGTCAAAGGTCCCGTTAAATTTACATACCCCACACATATCGCCATTGCGGTGATCATTGATATCACTCGGTACGCCTGTAACCACCTTCCCGTGACGCCATGTAGATCACAAACCACTAGTTTGGAAGTTCTGTTTGCCGGGCGCATGATCGCAAACTGATCTAGCTCGGTGTCGTGTGTCATGCGGGTTGGCATCTGCTCTTTGACATACACATATGACCACATGATGGAAGAAATAATCAGTGCAACAAAGAGCCCAAAAGTTGCCAATATTCGAGTCCATATCCACTCTCGCGAGACTCCAATCACAGGGAAGCTTGTGGCCGCAGCAGTAACAGTCAACGAACCCCATATCCTTGCGAGGACTGGCAGGTTGGTGCGGAATGGAGTACAGAAGTTGTCGAGAACGTATTTCTTGTAGACTCCCCCTAGTGGTGGCTCATTCATAATTGGCATCGATAGCACTTTTGCCGCTGGGAATGATTCTTGGGTGTGGTTAAGTCTTTTGGTCAGTTGGTACGTAACTGTGTTGTTCTGTCGGTCGGTAGTACGTGATATATAGCTGACCGTTACCAACTCTTCCTTTGGCAACCTATCAGATTCTGCTACGCCTAGAATTGCGCGCACTGGTGCTACATATGTAGAAGGTAGTAGTTAGTAACGCTCCGGCTGCATTTGGTTGCGTCTCGACCTAGTCTACATAGCTATTTATACGAGTACCTACCTGTTGGAAACGCGGAATCTTGACATGACTTCGAGCCCATGCTCAGTTTCACCAGGGCCCGGACGTAGCCCATAATACCAAGAAGTGAACAAGTAGCTACAGCAACAGACAGATACCCTGCATATTGTTATCTGACGCTGTTTTTGACGGGAGCTGGATGAAGTTCCTACCCCGCGAGTAATCTACTGAGTATCTTTCCACGCTGTCTGTGGCAAAAAGACCAACAAGCGCAGCGAGATCCTGGGTGCCCTGTGCAAGCGATTGGAAAGCGCCGCTGCCACTGGTGTCGGCCAGAACATACGTAACAGCTCTAAATCCCAAACTAGAACATATCAGCCCTAGAAACAAGGCTCTGTGAGGCTGGTCGAAGATGGAGTGCGGAGCCATGGCTAATCGTAGTTGACAAGACTTGCGACGCCCCAACTTCAAACGTAAAACGAGAGGAGGGGTTTTATAGCTGCTTTGATCGATCAGCTGGCAGTCTTGTCTATATGCGGAGGCTCTACAGACGAATGGAAGACTGCGAACTGCAGATTGGCCAAATACTGGCCATGTTTCACCTGCATTGTGCGTTGACACTGCATTACTCATTGGACGAGGTCAACTATGGAAAACCACAACTTTCAGGACTGGAGACGAGTTGTGAAAAAGACTGACGTTTTAATGGGGCAACGACTCTAGGGGGATTTCGTAGTCACAGACCAATCACTCGCGCATATATCTTGTGCTGATGTTTGATAGACCTTATCTGAGCGGAGCGAGGCTTCTTGTGTTTATAGCACCATTCCAGTTAATTAAGCTAAGTCACCAGTTCTCGAATATGTGATGATTCTCACCAACTTATACAAGAGTAAAGCTAGATATCGAAGGGCAATAGCGGGGCAAAGAAGACCATAGTAGGTTTGAAACTCGTGGTCTGGCGTTTGTAGCGCCATGAGGTTTTGAGCCTAGGATATTTTGAGCGTCATGACTCGTAGGTTTCGAACCTGGTATTTGCAGCACTTGGTGTTTGTTGCACCGGCTAAGCTATGCTATCTGTTGTTATTTGCGATGCTTTTTGCCATCTTGTACAGGACAAAAGCTGGGTCTTGAAGGAAAAATTCAAAAAACAAGAAAACTGCAGGTTTGAAAGTCGTAGTCTAGCGTTTGCAGCGCGCTGAGGATTTTTGAGCCTGGGCCGCGTTCTGACGTTTAGAGCGCCTTTGACTTCGAGGTTTCGAACCCTGGTGTTTATAGCACCGGTTAAGCTAAGCTATCAGCTCTTGTATATGCAATAATCTCTACCATCTTGTATAAGACGAAAGCTGGATCTTGAAGGGTAAAAACAGGGCAAACTGCAGCTTTGAAACCAGCGGTTGTAGCACCATGAGGTTTTGAGCCTAGGTAGGTCATATTCTGACATTTAGAGCATCTTTGACTTAGAGGTTTCGAACCCGGTGTTTACAGCACCTGGTAATTATTAGACTGGTTAAGCTAAGCTATCAGTTCTTGGATATGCTATCACCTTTACCATCTTGTACAAATCCTCATCCAGATCTTGAAGGGAAAAAAGAGAGCAAAAGAGCGCTAAAGGTTTGGAACCAGTGGCCTGGCGTTTGAAGCACCAAGCATATGAGGTTTTGAGCCATGAGGTTTTGAGCCTGTGTCAGGACGTTTAGAGCGCCTTGACTTGGAAGTTTCGAACCCCGGTGTTTGCAGCACCTACCGAGTAGTGTATGGTGTTTATTGCACCATGCCGGCTAAGCTAAGCTATCAGCTCTTGTATATGCGTTGATTCGCACATCATATCGGCTTAAGAAATAAGGCTCTGAGAGATTAGTCGAAAATGGAGCGCGAGGTCATGCCTAATCGTCGTCAATAAAAGACTTGTGATGCCCTAGCTGCAAACGGAACATTGGGGGTGGGGCTTTATATATGCTTTGATCGAACAGCTGGCAGTATTGTGTGTGAGCGCAAGCTCCACAGACGACTGGAAGACTGCGTGCGAACTGTGAACTTCGGAGTGAACAAATACTGGCCATGTTTCACCTGCATTGTACGTTCATACTGCATTTCTCATTGGGCGATGTCAGTGGAAACTATTGTGAAAGTTGTTAAAAATGGCCGATGTTGTAACGGCCAATAAGTCTAAGTGGGAGGGGGTTCGCAATTGTAGACCTATCATTTGCACATATGCCTTGTATAGTACATACCGATGTCGTGAACTTTTCAAGGCTCCTCGCTGCGCAAGTCGGCCAGGCTCCTCATACACAACGCAATACAACATGCCCGGGAGACGAAAATACATAACCCGACGAGTCTAGCGTTGTTTATCCGGCAAAACGGTAGCGTTAGCGTCTTGGGCAGAGCGACAAAATGCGAGGGAGGGGCGGCGGTAGAGAACTTCTAGACGTCGACTTCTTCATTACCGTAGGTGGGTTCCATTTCAAGATCCAACTGCCCGTTTATGCAGGTTCCTTCCATGGATCCAGTTTCCTGTGCATTTCCCCCGTGCGTTTGAGTATATGTATATGTATTTTCTCAGGAACGTGGAGAACGAAAGTAATGATACTTCCAATTCGCGAGTGATATTGAAGACTGACAAAAGGGAAGCTAGTGGTTAGGGTGGACGGGAGTGATATTTTTAACAACATCGGCGGGAGGGCGGGAGAGAGCTGAATGCTGGGGATATCGATATCTACTCTACTTCTTGATTCAATGAGAGTTGCGATTCGATACTGACTGGAGGTAACCATCTTCATTTTCCAGAACAAAGGCAGGCAGAACAGCAACAGAACCGAAATAGAGGGACCCGAAAACGAAACGAAAACCAACCCAAAAGAAAAAACAAGCTTTTGAACCTGATAACCCATAATCCGTTGCATCGTGTGTGAACAAAAAAAGACAAGGATCCCTTTTATTTCGTGCGCTTTTTATGTCACAAGAAGCCCCCGAATATTGTGCCCCCAGAGAAGTAGTTAAAAGTAGACAACAAAAACGCCACAACCACCATCGTTCGTTCGTTCGCTGCGTATGTCTTTTACACTACTACGCCGCCGCCGTTGTCGTCGCCCATCCGAATGCCTCCCTTTTACTCCTTGGTAGCGGTCCTCATGGATGAAGCACGACGCTTCTTCAGCTCGGTACGCTTCGACTTCTCCTCTTGCACACGCTTGGCAAGAAGCTGGGCGTACTCGTTCTGTAATGTTGTTAGTTGGGCTTTTGTTAACGGGGTGCAGAGGGAATGACGTACGGCAGCATCCTTGGCAGCCTCAGCCCGTCTTCGCTTGAGTGCAATCCTGTGGCGCTTGTGCTGGAGACGTTGAGGAGTAATCAGTCTCTGAATCTTGGGAGCCTTGGTGTAGGGCTTTTTGCCCTCCTTCTTGGGCTGGATTTCACGGCGGATGACGAACTTGCGAACCTGGAGGCCACAATCTCATCAGTATCCAATTCTGCCGGCTAACTTCCGGGAACAACATACATCATCGTCCCTGGAGAGGCCAAAGAACCGGCGGATCTTGGTGGCCCGCTTGGGACCGAGTCTCTTGGGGTGGGTGACATCGGTCAAACCGGCGATGTCGTTCTCACCCTGCTTGACGATAACGAGGGAAAGGACAGCCAAGTCGGCACCGACGATGCAACCACGGACGGACTTTCGCTTGCGCTCTCCGGTGCGGCGGGGGCGGTAGCAAGAGTGTCCCTTGGCGAGGAGAAGCTTAACACGGGTGGGCAGCAACACTCCCTGCTTCATGGGGAAACCTTGCTTGTCATTACCACCGGTGATCTTGAAGATGTAGCCCTTGAACTCGTCGCCGACGGAGTCGCCGGGAACCTCCTGGCCCATGCGCTTATCCAAGAAGACACGGGTGCGACGCTCATCGTCGATTTCGATCAGCTTCTGCGAGCCGTTGGCGGGGTAGCTGTTGTGGAGCAAGAAAGACCGTCAGCCGGGGTTGTCTCTTTTCGATTCGACCGAGTGAATCGTAGTTTTTTTGGTCGGCCCCAATTTCCAAATTCAATAATCCACAATTCCCCATCACCTTCCACTTCTTCTTCCTCCTCCTCCTCCTCTCATTTGACCAACAGATAACGACAATTTGGGATATAGATTGTAGGACTTACGCCTATGCACGCAAATATCGTTAGTCACCCTGTCCTATACTCTATAACCCTCCCCCACGCTCCTCCCAGAAAATGACAAAACGTACAATATTCAACTTCATGATTGCGGCGACTTTCCGGAGATTGTTGGTCTATCAAGTCGGTACGCAGAGGGAGGGCGCGGGGATGGCCGGATGTCGGTGGGCGGGTAGGGAATTGTCGTAATCGTCGGTCTCGGTCGCGATGGTTGGCGTGAGTTTCCTCAGAGTTTCCCTGTTGTGTGTGGTGGTGCGCCTTGGAGGCCAAAGAGCAGTCCCAGAGCCCTAGCGGCTTGGCGGAAATGGCACACAATGCAGCACAACACAACATCAACAAAGAGAACATCATCAGAACGGCAGCGGTGATTATTGATCGACAAATGTTTTTGCAAATTGGAGGTGAAAATGTGGAGTGGCTTCATTACGCCGTAAAACAACATTCATGATCTAGATACCTGTGTGTGGGGTTTGGCTGGATCCTACTTGAGGCTCTTTTTACTCACCAACCATCCACCACACTCGACCCTGCATACTTCAACATCCGGAACCGACTTGCAATATCTCAATTCATCGCCAGTTGGATGTGGCAGAACTAATTGTGACACCTACAGGAAAACGCAGCACCTATATCTCCAGAATGTGCGAGATCTAACACCATGATTTCACCCCTATTGGCATCTTCAAACCACCATTCACAGATAGTTCGATGCCCGCCTAAATACTCGCCAGTTACCGCCCCTCTCTCTTCAGTTACTACTGAATCGCAATCAATACGATGAAGCCGAACCTCTCCGATTGTGCCGGTGGTGTTCATCTGCTCAGCCTTGCGGTGTGCTTGGTGTCGGGTATTGGCGAGAACAATTGTTATTGATGAAGTGGCCAGGAATTGCTTGAAGTCTGGTAGATGGACATAGTTGCAATTATGATAACTACATTTCCATCTTGCGAACAGATAGATGTCATGGCCCTGCCTTTGGTTTGGGAGATGGATCCTATTGGATGTCATCAGTGACCTGGAGAGGAGGATGCTTGGACTCAAGATACTGTTATCGAAGAGCTCCAGCGCTTTAATTTTAGCTCCAATCCACGTCCTGACCGACCTTTTCAACGCATGACAGATATATAGATACTTAGCCCCCCTCTCATACCGTGACGTGATGATACCAGAACTCTTGTTTTTAAATTGTGGGGAAAGCTACACTTGCAAAGCAGATGGCCATCGGGCTTTTGATATTGGGGCTACCGCAAAAATCCTGGTCTGGCACTACTTATAGGGCTGAAGGAGCGAGGGAGGAGGCGTTGAATCTGGGTTGATTTCCAGATTGAGCTCTGCATAAGCTAAACAGACCGTGAGTAATGTCACCAAGATTACACGTTTGCAATATTCACACGGAATTCCAATCACTCCCACAGCCAACCCATTTCAATGATTCATTGATAACGCCTAAAGCCAATCCCATAGATTCATCACGCCCCATAAAAAGCCGTAAAAATTAGAGGTGATGAAGATGATGACGAAAAACGCGCTTTTTGTTTATTTTTCCCCCATTCCTCCTCGGCCACGGTGTGGAAAGCAGCAGCTGAGTAGAAGAGTAGTAGTACTTCGTACAAAACCGTAACCCGCGTGAACAACCCAACCAAAGCAGCTACACCACAAAACACCGTAGGAAAGACACCGTTTAACGGTAAGATTCTGTATTCCATTTCCGTTAGCTCCCATTCTGCTTTGGGAGAGATACTGAGAGAGAAGTGGGGAGGGCGTACTCTGGTATCTTGCACGGGCACCTGGACCACCGAACTTCTTGGGCTCACACCGTCTGTTGTCGGCAACCAACAGGGTTCGGTCGTACTGGACCAAAAGCTGCTTGATGTGGTTCTTGCTGTGCTCGTCGACGAACTTCTGGAAGTAGGCAACAATTGACTTTGCGATGGCCTGACGAATCGCGTAGACCTGCGAGGTGTGACCTCCTCCAGTAACGCGGACACGGATGTCGACGTTGGCGAACTGCTCGAGTCCAACGATGAGGAGGGGCTCGTAAACCTTGAAGCGGAGAACCTCAGGCTTGACGAGATGCAGCGGCTGGCCGTTGACCTTGAGGAGACCCTTGCCGGCCTTGCAGTGAGCTACGGCGGTGGCTGGAGAGAACACACGCATGTCAGTGTCGTGATTCTCCGTGATCCAATTCCTTCCCCGCAATCCTTCTCCTCCTCCCTTGTGTCTTCCTCCGCTGCCTCCTCTTCCTCATCCATATGCGGTAGTTCGTTCTTGCTTTGAGGCCTCCTGCTCCACCTCCTGTTTCCTCCGCTACCTCGCTACCGGTGTAGGGTCGACATACCAGTCTTTTTCTTGCCGAAGCACTGGACGGATTGAACGGGGGAATCGCCGGCCATATTTGTGGTTGCTCGGGTATTTCGTCGGGTGGAAAGGGCGAGCGAGGCGTTAGGGCTGGTGTCGTCGGGGGTTGTCGATTGTCGTTAAGATTTCGCTTTGCTGGGCTCTCGTCGGTGCTGTGCGATGCTGCTGTTGTGCGCGCTAACAAGGTGCCGATGGACTGTTGTTTTCTAGCCCTAACAAACCAAGCTGCAATAGGAATTACCCGGCACCAATGCTAACATAACCTCACCTCGTCAAACATGCTATTTGCTTTTGGATCAAACGGTAGCAGCCAGTTGTCGTTGGGTAACGACGAGGATACTCATATTCCTACGCAGTGCCTGGTGCCTGAAAGCTTTCCAACTGAGCCACCGAAACAGATTGTGGCTGGGGGAAATCACACGCTTATCTTATTTTCGTGCGGAAGCCTGTTTGCGACTGGTTCGAATCAATACGGACAGTGTGGGATCCCAACCTCGGCTGGTGTTTCGTTTTCCAGCTTCCAGCAAGTTCCAAATCCGTTGAGAGAAGACGGAGAGGGTGCAGGATGGGCTCTCGCTTCGGCGGGATGGGATTTTACCATCCTGGTGTCGACAAACGGCAACGTGTATTCATGTGGTTTTGGAAGCAAAGGGGAATTGGGATTAGGAGCTGAAATGCTTTCCGCCCCGTCGATACACAGGTTGAATCCATTTTCAGAATCACGGATCGTTTCCATAGCCTCGGGAATGGCGCATACACTTGCCACCCTCGAGTCCGGCGAGGTTTATGGATGGGGCGCAGCACGGAAAGGTCAGCTCGGTTCTCCAGCGGAAAAGATACTCTCCACCCCTCGGAAGGTTACGCTCCCTTTTCCTGCAGCTGCAACGGCTTGCGGAAGAGAGTTCAGCTTTGTGATTTCTGAAGATGGGGGTCGACATGCGATACTAGGCGGTAATGAGCGGTTCCCGATCCGCTCTGGTGCTCCAGATCAGGGAGAGTTGCGGGGATGGAAGAGAATCGGCGCGGCTTGGGGGAGTGTTGTAGTATTGCTTGCGGATGGGACTATACGGGCTTGGGGGAGAAATGATAGAGGGCAGCTCCCGCCGACGGGATTGCGCGGAGTGAAGGATTTGGCGGTTGGGAGTGAACATGGGGTTGCGGTGGTTGATGGCAGATTTGTGGCTTGGGGGTGGGGGGAGCATGGGAACTGTGGGAAGGAGGGAGGTGGTGATGTTGTGGGAGAGGTGTTTGAGGTCAAGGTGGAGGGAGATGGCGAGGTGAAGGGAGTTGGGGCGGGGTGTGCTACCAGTTGGATTTGGAGGGAATAGATACAAGCATTTGAAGTCGAAATTTCGGCCGTCGGAATCCATCTTTTGTGCTTTTGTTCTTTCGCTTTTGCAAAACCTCTTGCTGATTTCCTCATCAACGACGATTTTGCATGATTTATCTTACATTTTAATGCCTTCGGAGCTTCCTACCCAACCTTCCGCTGTTTCTCTTTCTCTCCCCTCCACCTCTTCTCATATCTCTGTGAATTTCATCGTCACAACGACGTTCTCAGTCGCTTCCGCGCCACGATTTCGAACTAAATTCTATCCAATCAACGCCATTGGATTCACCTACAGCCGTTGAATGATCGTGCGGAGGAAGATGTCGGTGGATATCATTAAAGTTGTGGATGTTGGAGGTTTGGATTTTTAACGGGTATTTTACAATAGATAGTGGGATTTTTGCTATAGAAATAAATTGTCTGTTATTTTGGCCTTATAGTTCCAAGAAACTACGGATGCCATGTCTTATTTTTCTCTCCACAGCCTTCTCGGTGGAGTTGCCATCTCCATCATCTATGGCGGCATCAGCTGTTCCATTCCTATCCATTATCCGGACCACGTCACGTAGGTAATTTATTCTCATAGAGTGGCGTCGAATTAACCAACGACCTATGTATCTGCGGAACACAACAGAAATCACATCTCATGCATACGGTGGCGGAATTTTGAGCGTTTGGATTACATTGTGGAAGGATCGACAAAAACCTATGAACCTATTGAAAGGGGTTTTCCGATTGCAAAATTTATTAGACACTATTCTCATGGAAGGCATTTCGAAATGGTTGACAGTGCATGAACCCTTTCAACCCCCTCCTCCAAACAACTCTAAAGTAACCTCCAAAAATGATAAAGATACCCCATAAAAAAACCAAGCCAAAGTCCCGATACAATTCTTTCCTTTTCGTTGAACGACATCTTCGGTGGTGCAAGCTGAAGAGAAAGAAACATGGAACCATGTTGATATAATAATAAAATTGTGGTTCACGACGGCGAGTACAGGGTCTCCGGGTCGGGGATGGACAGCAAACAAGATTCGAAAGGGTTGCTCGGCGGACCCCGGTGGCAGACTCGAGATTCGAAAAGAAGTAAAGCGTGCATGAGGTTTCGGGATTCGACGCTCGATTTCTCGGACGTCCGTTATCATCGTTTGGTGACTGTTCGTCGAGTATGTGACAGTAGCTACAAGGAGCGGCTTGGGGTTTGAAGGCGGATCTCGAGACATTTCGTAGGCGGCTTCCTACGTAATCATGATAATTATATTAGTGTCTCTTAAATAATATCACCCCAGCTCTGGCTTGTATGTTTGTAACCGACTGAAGCTTCAGGTTTTTGCGTAGACCGACCTTTGAGCTCATACACGCCGCAAATCCTACATATCGTTGAAGCTTTTGTCAAAAGTAGCGTACTAACTTCTTGTGTAGGGGGCGGCGAATGAGCCTACAGCTAGCAGCGTAAAGGATATATCGATATTTGCGGTGTGGGTAGGTAGTCGCGAGGGTGTTGCAATGACGGTGTTGAAGTGCAGTTGAAACGGGGTTGGGGTTCTGGTTGCTCATGTATTCTCACTCTCCCTGCTCTCTGCCTTTGGGGACGTGGCAACTCTCCACCTCTTCCATCATTTCTTGGATTTGTACGAGCAGCCCAATATTTTGCGGTCTTGAGCTCGACAGGGAGGATGCCTCCCTTGGAGCTTTCGACGGCTCTAAGTGAATTGAGCTCCGAACTTAGTACCTCGAGGTTTGCCACTTGTGGAGGTACGTACTTAGTACAAAGTACTCGGTTGCTCGATTCTCCGGCTTCACGGATACAGCCCACTTGGTGTTGGGCTCGAGCTTTCTCGCCCGCTTAGGAGAACGGACACCCTTGGGCGGTTTTTCATCAGATGGGGCAGCATCAAGACGAAGTAATGTCTGCTCCTCGATCTTTGAATTTGGTGAGCTGAGCCTTCAGCTCCTATATACAGTGGAATTCAAGTAGTAAGTAAACGTAGAGAAGTTCGAAGGTGTTGACATCACTCTTGCTCAAACACGAGCTCTGGACGGAGTTCGGTGGCCACCAGCACCTTGCAGGTATGAACGATACAAGAGCCGAGTTGAATGCCATTTATTCCCGGAGGCAAAGCAGCCATCCTATGGCCTCACTCAGCGGGATGCGGCCACACTACTATCACATGTTTCCCCCAAGCCCGCCGTAACAAAACCCCCTCTCTCCCATCCTTCCTCCTCCTTCTTTCTTTCATCTCACTCTCTCCTTCCTCTCCTCCATCACCACCCAACTTCTGTCTCTCGTTTGTCAAAAAATCATCACCAACTTTCCTTTCTTCACCTTTTCTTCTAGTTTCATCCCCCACACGTTCGAGCAACTTCATAATGCTCCTCAAATCCAGTATCCTTCTGGCTTTGGCTCTCCTGAATGCAGTCGATGCGTTTCCTGGAAGAACGTGAGTATCCTCCTCCATTCCTGCTTGAAATTTTGTGTTTGAAGCATTCCCATATTCACTCCTCTTACCGTTTGCACTGGGATTGCTTCTCATCGAGAAATTCCATCTCGAATCAACCACTGTTGTATCATCCATCTCACAACCATCTCACAGCCATCTCACATCCTACTGAACTTTGGTGTCCCACTGCTTTCCATCTTGTGCATCATTGTTTTTGTCACCTTTTCACCCATCCAGATGGCTGCTAACTATCATTAGTTTTATTAGACGTAACGGCCGCCTTGATGCCCATGTCCGCCGTGACAATGGAATCAGAACCATTAAAACTTATCCCGTTATTACTGCCACGGCTACCCAGTCCTCGACTACTACTGTCGTCATCCCTTGTGATGACTTCCCTACTACTCTCCCTACTGTGGAAGGCGTGTTTAAACGTGGTATAAGGGGACTACGTGGACCCATTTATTACCGGTATGTCAATCCCATTTCATATTTGATTCAATGTACTGAATTCAACTGCTTACTTGGTTATTTTATGGATAGCAATTATACTACTACCTCGACCAATACTCTGATCTTCACTACTACCCTCTACGAAGGCCCGTGTCATCCGACCCTCGAGCCTACTAATACTCCGGAGCCCACTGTTGAGCCGACTGAAACGGAAGAGCCAACTCCTACTGAGACCAATACCATTGAACCTACTCCAACTGGGACGGAAGGACCTACTCCTACTGAGACCGAAACTGCCGAACCTACTCCTACTGGAACGGAAGGGCCCACTGAGACGGAAGAACCTACTCCAACAGGAACGGAGGAGCCTACACCTACTGGAACGGAGGAGCCCACTCTTACTGTCGAGCCCACTCCCACTGAGACGGAGGAACCTGCTATTACTGAGACGGAAGAGCCTACACTTACTGTCGAGCCTACTCCTACTGTCGAGCCTACTCCTACTGTCGAGCCTACTCCTACTGTCGAGCCTACTCCCACTGAGACTGAGGAACCTATAGCTACTGGAACGGAGGAGCCCACTCTTACTGTCGAGCCCACTCTCACTGAGACGGAAGAGCCTACACCTACCGGAACGGAAGAGCCCACTCCCACTGGAACGGAGGAACCTACCCCAACAGGAACGGAAGAGCCTACACCTACTGGAACGGAGGAGCCCACTCTTACTGTCGAGCCCACTCCCACTGAGACGGAGGAACCTACAGCCACTGGAACGGAGGAGCCTACACTTACTATCGAGCCGACTCCCACTATTGAGCCGACTCCCATCGAGACGGAGGAGCCTACACCTACTGGAACAGAGGTGCCTAGTCTTACTGTCGAGCCTACCCCTAGCGAGACGGAGGAGCCTACCCCCACTGAGACTGACACTGTCGAGCCTACTCCGACTGAGACCGATACCATTGAGCCTACCCCCACTGAGACTGGTACCGTTGAGCCTACCCCTACTGAGACCAACACTATCGAACCTACTCCAACTCCTACTCCAACCGAAGGACCTCAGCCCACTGGTTGTCCATTCGGATATAAGAAGGATTTGCTCATTGTAAGCCCAAGATAGTCCTATTCTGTCGTCCACGATCCAATTTACTAATCTGTTTGGTAGTTCGATGATTACGTGACTAGTTCAGAGCCTGTGATCACCCCCAAAGTTCCCTTCCTCTACAAGGGCTTTACTTTCGATGATGGATGGTTTGTGACACTTCTATTCCCTTTGGATGCTTGTAATAATTGGACTATAGGCAACTTGCAAACTGCAACGCACTGGACTTCTATCTTGACCAGACATGTATCCCTGATACGATCGAGGGCGATCAGTATTTGTCTCTTCATTCTGCAATCACGAGCACCAAGCCTTCCTACCGTCGAATCACATTTGACATCGAAGAAGATAACACTAGTTTCGCCCTACAGTCCTTCTACGTTTCAACCAAGCCACTTACCGGTGATAATTTCGCTACCATTATAGTCTGTGGATGGTCTATTGAGGATCAATTCAACGAAGGGATTCCAACGTGGTGCGAGTACATCCGCTTGCAAGGCATTGCTATCCTTAACAAGGTTGAGATTAATCGTTCGAATGTTGCATACGTTGTTTTTGGTGGAGTGTTGAATTATGTGCCACCTTCTCAACAGGAGGGAGCAACAAGTCTGGCGAAAGGTAACAAACCTGTTGAATTCCAGATCGATGATATGGCTGTATGCGTTCCGGAGTAAGGAACTTGTTTGTTTTCATCTTCGCTTGATATGATTGATGTTTGTTCTTTGATTGAAGATGTACCGGTTGGAAGGTTGTGCTGTTTGATTGTTGGGTCTTTGTCTTCTAGGGAATAGTGTTCTGTTCTATATTTTCCTCGATGATAGCTCAATCAAAAAAGTTCATGCCTTTCTTAAATCAAGCTCGGTGAGGACGATGATACCACCCAGTGTTAGTGACACACTCCTCCAGTCGAAAGTGGTTCGGAAAGTTTCCAAACTCGTTTCAATGAAGGGGGCAAAGGTTAGAGTAAGTTAGTAAGTGCCTGGAGATTTGGTGTTGACGAGATGAAGTTGGTCCACTGCGAACGCATATAACCATATGAAGGTCTATGCGCCTGTATAACCCTTTATGAACGGCTTGTATGTGTGCAGTATGGGCTTATATGATGTGGTAAAAATCTTTTTTGTTGTCACTTATTTAAGTAGCCAGTTCTAACCATCCCAATTATCACTCAATTAGCTCGCTGTACGGTTTTCCCACGACATACAGTCCCAGCCAGTGAAATTTACAATGTGTCCATAATGTTCTTTCGTGCTTTGACGGTGCTAGAAAGAAAGGGAGGCACGGGTATACAGGATTGGCACTGGGCTATTATTGATGGGACGATCTGATGGGAGGGGGCTTCGAAATTCGCTCAAAGATATGGAGGTACTTCAACTTATTACTTCTGAGGATTTGAGAATGCACCAGGGTTGTCGTTTCTTGTGGTTTGCCAGTATCGGCCACGGGGTTTGAAGCTGTTGAGTTCATGACCCTACTGGCGTTCGAGATTATATTTTCTTCCATCTGGGGAGTATGTATACGACAATTGTGGTTGGTGGTCGGCTAAAGTGGGACTTCGCTGCGTAGGTGCGAAGGAAGGCGGGTGGTCATAATGTATCACTCATGAAATTAGAAGTCCTGGGTGTTACTTTGGAGGAGAGAAGGAATGATGATTATATTAGAGAAGAGAATCGTCTCGTGCCCAGACTCTCTCTTAGCGTCTCAGCCACTTTCTGACGAAAGTGCTCCGACTCAAAGAGAGTCTGGAACTATTCGTGTTCCGCAGAGAATTCCAACGATCGGAGTAAAGCTACAAGCTTCCGTGTCAAAAAGGGCTCCGAGCCTCTATATTCGGCCACCCCAACAAGCCCCTTATTCTCCCCGGAATGTGCAAAAACAATCTCCATTATAGAAACAAATATCTACATTTTTCCTGAGCTCTCTCAACTCCTTTAAGGGTGACCTTTAACCTTCCGTGTGTTGAGGTTCGGAGCCCTTTCGACTCGGAAGCTGGTTGCTTCACCCGCTAAGCGAACCCCCTTTTCGAAACGCAAATAGTTCCAGCCCCTCTTGGGAGCAGCTTTCGTCAGAAAGTGGCGTGCCAAGAGGTGGCTGGGAACGAGCCTAAGAAGAGAAGGAGAAAAGGAGAAGAACCCCATTACATACAAGTCCGTGCACAGAAGCTTGGACCATCTAAATGGCAGTCACCACGTACGAGAGTAGGGTTATCCGCACACACACAAACATCTATTTACAGTAATACTGGGACATCTTGAGACTGAAGGATAGGGTTCGAGATACATCTCTTCCCGTGCACGTGGGTATTATGACCGCTCAAAATCTTTCAAAGAATGCGTGCTATGTCACTTAGTTGAAGGAGAAGTAAGTGGTTCCGGACATTCGAGGGAGTTTTGGGCGAGTGTGGAAAGGATGCTGCTCATGAGTTGTAAGTCTTTGTTCGTGATACTCGGTACAAGGAAAAAGTTCTGAGATGCAGACGCCATTTTTTGCTTTTCTCGCAGGTATCCTTTAGCAGGATGTCCAGCAAAGGTGTACTAAAGTTTTTGCTTCTTTTTGGCTCATGCATTTCAAAACTTTCTCCCTGTACTGAGTACATAATCTGGTTTCAGCATTGTAATTGACCATCCTTCAGGAACGCACATACATAATCGTAGGCGATTTTATTCTTTCAATCCAAGGCCCATTACCTTTCGTTGTTGAATGAAATTGGGGTATAAATTAACAATTAAGTAGGGGAACAGACATATCATAAATACATCATCCAAATCATTCCTTCATTGCAGTTGCCAAAATATAAATACCCCTTACTGACGCACCCATTGATCTCGTGGCCCAGACTTTGACGCTCGTTGCTCACTTACAAAATCCATCACACATGGACCCACTTCACTTGCAAACTACAAACGCCCAGTACAAAACTTCAAATCACAAACACAGGATTACCTCGTATATAATCCACAATCTTGTTTGGGTTTAGCAAGATACGCCGACAATATTTTGAGTAGGCAGTTGGCCCATGCAACCCAACTACCATACCCCAGATGTTTTGGATGGATCTTGACTTAGCTTCTAAACCCGAACGAGATTATGGGTAAATATATACGAGGTAATACGGTATGCGAATGAAATGAAATCCAAATCCGTCACTTCCGCCCTACAGCGGGACCCCATCCCAACTACAGTTTGTCAGCGATGACCACCAGACCAGTATGCTGGCTCGAGTCAAGAGTGCTAAGAAGTAAGTCCTTACCGGTGATATACTTTGGTGAGAGCGCAACATACTTGCGATTGTCTCATGGTTCTTCTCAATCGCCCTTTCCAGAGCTGTCATCCCCTCTGCGTCCCTGGAATCCTTGTTGGCACCGTAGACGAGTAACAGCCGCACGGGCTCTTCGTGGCCGTTAACTACCGCCAGCTGCAGTGGCGTCCGTCCTTGGTCGTCCCTGATTTCCAGATGAACCTGGACAAGCATGGGGTTAACAACATGCTCATGCTCGACTAGAACACGGATAACATCGGCGAAATTATTCGCTGCCGCCATGTGCAACGGCGTCCAGCCGCCATCTGATTTGGCGTTCTTGTCAGCACCGTGTGCAAGTAGTATGCGGGTACTCTCAACCATGTTGTTCCTTGCTGCCCGGTGCAGTGCCCTCCAATTGCTACCATCCGTAGACTCCACGTCAGCACCGTATTCGAGCAGCACTTGGATTACTCCATTGAAACCGTATGCCGCTGCCGTGCTCAATGCTGTCCAGCCGCCGTCCGATTTGGCGTTCTTATCAGCACCGTGTGCGAGCAGTATCCGGGTAGTCTCCATTTTGTCGTTCCTTGCTGCTCGGTGTAGCGCTGTCCATCTGTCGTCATCTACGGCTTCTATATTGGCACCATATTCAAGCAGCACCTGGACTACTCCATTAAAACCGAACGCCGCCGCCAAGTTCAATGCCGTCCAACCGCCGTCATATTTGGCATTCTTGTCAGCACCGTGTGCGAGCAGTACTCGTGCGACTGGAGCCATGTCGTTCCTCGCTGCTCGGTGCAGCGCTGTCCACTTGTAGTCATCTGTTGCCTCTATATCAACCCCGTGTTCGAGCAACAACTCAACAAATCCTTTAAAGCCCATTGCCGACGCCAAGTTCAATGCCGTCCAGCCGTCATGTGTTTTGGCATTTTTGTTGGCACCGCGCTCGAGTAGCATCCGGCCGATTGCAACTCTGTCGTTCCTTGCTGCTCGGTGCAGTGCTGTCCACATCTCGTCGTCTGCGACTTCTATATCAGCACCGAGCTCAAGCAAAAGCTGAACAGGCCCCTTGTAGCCGTTCGCCGCCGCTAAGTTCAGTGCCGTCCACCCATCATGTGTTTTGGCGTCTTTATTGGCACCGCGTTCGAGTAGCAATCGGCCGACTGCAGCTTGGTCGGATGATGCTGCCCGGTGTAACGCAGTATATTTGTCGTTATCTATGGCCTCGATATCGGCGTCGTGATCCAGTAATAGCTTGGCAATCCTCTTGTGGCCTTCCGCCGCCGCAATATGCAATGACGTCCAACCGCCATCAGTTTTTGCTTCCTTATTGGCACCGTACTGAAGTAGCATCCGCGCAATTAGGATTCTGTCATTCTTAGTCGCTAGGTGTAGCGCTGTCCACATATCACTTTCCATGGCATCTATGTCTGCCCCTTGCTCGAGCAGAAGCTGGGCGAACTCCCTGAAATCGTTCTTCGCCGCGATGTGCAATGCCGTCCAGCCGTCATGTACTTTAGCTCCCTTATTGGCGCCGTGTTGAAGAAGCTCCCTGGCAATTGCCCTGTTGTTTTTGGATGCTGCGCGATGTAGCGCCGTCCATTTGTCGTTATCGGTGGCCTCTATGTCAGCTCCGTGCTCGAGCAGCAATCTAAAGATCCTCATGGAGTCATTCTCCGTTGCAATGTGCAGTGCCGTCCAGCCGGCAGGTGTTTTGGCTTCCTTGTCGATGCCGTGCTCGAAAAGAAGTAGTCGGACAATGGCCTCGTTGCCAAGCTCGGTCGCCCGAAGCAGCACTGTGAGTCCATTGGCGTCTCGGGCTTCCTTGTCGACACCATGTTTCAGCAGAAGTCGGACTATCTCCTCGTTGCCATTCTCCGTTGCCCGGTGCAATGGCGTCCCTTTGTCTTCTTGGTCCTTGGCATCCTTGTCGATTCCGTACTCAAGCAGCAGCTGAATAATCGCTATGTGACCCTTGTCAACCGCAATATGGATTGCAGGTTTGCCTAGATCAGTTGAACAGTTCCCATTTGCCCCGTAACTAAGTTGCTCTTTGACAATCTTGATATCTTCACTCGTCACTGCTTGTAGAAGCTTCTCGTCTGACCGAAATCCTCGGTATAGCCACTTTAGCTTTTTCGGAGTCGAGCGCGGGCGCTTCCCTTGTTGCGGTTTCTCTGGTCGTAAGAGCAACTGTGTTTGATCCGTTGAATTCGGCCTGCGTCCTTTGGATGAATCACTGTTCTTTACAGATCCAGAGGATACGTGACTCGATGCTGCTGATGTTACCGGAACTTTGAAGGCGTGATCCATTATCGGGGGTGTTTGGCGGCCGAACGAACCGTAGGCGGTCGAGTCATCGTCTGCTGGAGATCCAAGGATTTCGTCTAGCTGGCCTTCCTCGATTGCATTCTTGAACCATGCGATTACAAAATCTTTCTGTTCCGTAAGGTCGGCTTCTGGTATCCCTACGTCTTCCAACTCCCGGCGGAGTTCCGGCCAAAGTTCATTCGCATCCAGTGGTAACGAGTCCGCCGGCATTGACATCACCGAACCCTGGCGAAGTCCAGCACGGATTTCGGACATAAATTTGTCTAACTTCTGCTCAAGTCGCGCTTGAGAGGAGCTTCCAGTTAGACTTGTCAGCCGTGGTCACAACACAAAGTTATCACTATGGTAATAGGGCATACCTTGTGATAGTTGCGTTGAACGCTGTGAGCATACCAGTATTTGATATAAGTCGAAGTCTGATCGACGCAATGTCTTCAAGTCCCCACCGCATTCGATCCCACGTCCGTTGTGTCTGCGTTCCAAGACTATTATACTTTGTCAAGAGGGCGTCTAGCTCTTTGAGCACCTCATGGCATCCGTTTCCGATCTGCATGAGGCGGGCTTCACGCTCGGGATCCATGTTATTTCGACATTCCGCCGTCAGATCCTCCGTCTCCTTGAGGACAATGTGCATGGAAGAGACTTCTCCTGCGATATTCTGGAAATCGCTGACGGAATCCTTGCAAGCCTTGTAGACTGTCCATGCAAGCTTCGAGATCGCGACAAAGTCGCCAACGCTGAATCCGAAACTCATCGCCAGTAGGTATGAAGGGAGTTGCCAGTACCCCCGCAGTTGCGACGAGGAAGAGGATCTTTTCAGCCGCAGATGCAGCCGATTTTGCTTTTTATGTCTGGATTGAGAATTTCAGGGTTACACAACGCGGTGCTCTAATTGAGCTAGGATGGTGTTGCTGTAGGCTCTATTGACAGACATCGATTTGGTACTCGGAGCTACAGGGTACCATAAACAATTGGCCACGATGAAATCAGGTCACTCATGGAATCCTACAATTCGGCGTGATTAACTTGAGTAAGTTGGGCTCTCATGGTGCAACGTCACACAACAACCTGTCACACAGTGATCGTTACACTATGAAAATAAAGCCATCTGCACAGGAAAGAGAACGGTGAATGAATCTGGATGAAAGCTACACAAATAATCCTCTTGGGTAAGAATGAAGCGGTAAAGGCTGCTCAAATTTTGTAGAAGAAGCGATCTGGACGCTTTGAATTCAAAACGGTATATCCGTATGTCTGCACGTGGTGATCCAGATACAAATCCCAAACGTTGAACCTTTGTGGTACGTACCAATAGAAGCCATAAATCCGTGATGCCCAGTGACTCTGGTTGTAGCTCATGGCAGGTTTGAGTATAGCATGATCACTTCCGTTTAGCACTACACTCCTTCAAGCCGATAGTTACTTAATATGAATCTTAGGGCTGTGAGGTTTTGTTACCAGTGTATAATGCAACAATGTTCCAACAAGTATCTCCAAATATTAGAACTCTGGCGGACGAGGGTCCCGAGAATACTTAAGTTCTCCGTCTTCTAGCTACAATGGGTATGGTTGAAAGTTCATACCCGCCTGGTGGCTAGGGCTTCCCAACCTCACAGCGTCTGAGCTCGCGAGACTACATGCTCAAAGTCATTTTCAGAGATTATATAGGACTTTTTTTTTTAAGAAACCCCGGGCAATATTCGCCCCTCGTGGCGCCTAAATTTTTCGATCTTGGTTCCTATCTATCGATTTTCAACCTCCAGCTCAACACTAACCCGAAGTTTTTTGAGTGCCAGGAATATCAAGAACTCGAACGCCGCTTCTCACGCCAATTGGTTCATACCCTCTATCCAACAGAGATTTATGTTGTACTCATGATATATATACAGCGCGCGAGTTTACAACTATCTTCACTGGGCATAACTCCTCCACCACACCCACCTTTACCTCCGCATCCACATTAACATCAACATCCACAACCACCATATCACAACCATTACCGCCACTGCCGCCATCTCCTCCACCCTCTTCCGCCTGCTGATAACATAGGACCAGGCTTGTACAGAATCCAGGAGGTCAGTCGCCCCCTACAATAACGCCGCACATAGGTGTCTCTAGTGTATAAACATGAGCCGGCATATTCTCTCATCATTAAGTCTCAGCTAGATACCCACTTTCCGCCTGTCTCTGCGCCAACAACCTTTTTGGCGATGCTGTGGTTGATGACGGGACGCCCGCGGCGTACAATTTTAGCACTAGGTAGGTGTTTTGGCGGTTGCGACGGAGGCTGGGAGGTGCGAGGAATGGGGAGACCACGATGAGTTGCATTTCTGGTTCCTCGTACGATTGGATGGGGCGGTGAAGGGGAAGCGCATTCTACAGGGCTGCGGCGGAGTGCTGTAGTTTCGGGTGCGGTGGAAACGACGGGCTGTTTATGTGAGGGTGTGTTGACTAAATGTTTCATAGGACCGCTGATGGGAGGGCGGAATGATATCGAAGTTCTTGTCATAAATCTCAGGGTGATTGTGATCGTGCACAGAGAATGGCGTTGGTCGTGGAACGAAGTTTCTGCAGCTGGTTGGTTGTAATATGATCGTTCTGTCTTCTCAATGAGTCGAATCTTTCCTCAGCAATGAACCGCTCCCGAACTAGACAATCTAGGGTTATCATCAGCGAATGATTCGTCCAGCAGACAATGAGTCTTTTACCTTGAATTGTTGCAGTCGTGTTGATATTGGAAAGAGAAGCATAATTTTGGGGCAAACTTGTAACAGGAGCCGCATGATCGTCATAAATAACGTTGGAGTCGCCGTCTGATGGGCTCGTAATGGTAGGGTCCTCATTGTTATGGAGAGCGAAATGATTGTCATTAACGGTTTCGGCACCCCCATGTAACAAGATACGAATAACTGTATCATGCTTTCGGAATTTAGCTGCTTTGAGGGCGCTTCCGTATACCCCGCCCTGAGCATTCACTTCGGCACCCATTTCTAATAGAAGACGAACAGTTACAACAGCTTCGGATTCCTTCCGGTGGGCTGCAGCTGCTTGGAGAACGCTACCAAATATTCCTCCCCGAACATTAATATCGGCACCATTTTCTAGGAGGAGGCGGACAATTGAATTGGATACAGTGAAAGCAGCTGCTTGAAGGGCGTTGCCGAATTCTCCACCCTGTGCATTAACATCGGCACCCTTTTCCAGGAGGAGACGGACAATTGATTCGGATCCCCTATAAGCAGCCGCTTGGAGAGCGTTGCCATATT
>MU122098.1:958805-1041827 GCA_014904905.1 Wilcoxina mikolae CBS 423.85 | reverse complement strand
TGGAGAGCGTTGCCATATTCTCCGCCCTGAGCACTCACATCTGCACCCTTTTCCAGGAGGAGACGGACAATTGATTCGGATCCCCTATAAGCAGCTGCTTGGAGAACGCTACCAAATTTTCCTCCCCGAACATTAATATCGGCACCATTTTCTAGGAGGAGGCGGACAATTGAATTGGACACAGTGAAAGCAGCTGCTTGAAGAGCGTTGCCATATTCTCCGCCCTGAGCATTAACATCGGCTCCATTTTCTAAGAGGAGATGGACAATAGCCTCGAATCTCTGGCATGCAGCAAGATAAAGAGCAACGTTGATGTCCCATTCATTGACATTGGACACACGTTCTCGTCCTAGTAACAATTGGATTAAGAGGATATTTCCGACAAAAACCGCCAGGCCGAGTGTATCGGCTTTCGCTAAGGAGCTCTGGTACTTCCAGGTGTCATTGTTGTTGAGAATAAGATTTAGTTGGAAGGCAGTTTTTACGCGGTATCGATCCGGTTCATTAAATATTTTCGAATATTCGGGATCCGAGTGAGTAACAAATTGTACCCAGAATTTCCCCATAAATTCGAGACACGTGTGGTTTTCAAAAGAAATATCCTGGCAAAAGAAGTTTATTATAGTATCGGTGAGATACTTGTTGACAAGATGATCGACTTCTTCAAACCCATCAATCGCAAAATATGTCAGACATGCAATTGCCATCTGAATATTGGCCTGATCTGGCGAAACGAAGATCGCTGGTGGCGCAAGATCATGGTTGCATAAAAACTCCTTCGCCGATTGATGAACGAGATGTACTATCCCTCCTTGAATTTTGAGCATCGGACCACACAACTCGATATTTTCTTTGAAACCATCTGTAACCATTTTCACATGCGAGACTGATTTGATTCTTTCGATAGAACAGGCAACGGCGAGCTCTTCCACTTTCAGAGGTCGCGGCGCATGGGAAACCCACATCAAGATATGTTTCGAAAGGAGGACCACATTGTCGTCTAGTCTATCGAGTAGACTTCTATATAGGCCGTTGATATCTCGTGGGACTTCGGTAAGCTTCCACTCCACAAACAGGGTTGGAGTCCGTGACAAATCTTCGATAACTAAAGAGCTGATTTCATCAGTCAAAATCCTCAGAAGTTGATTGTAGAATTTAAAGGAAAAACATACACCCAAAGGAACATCCCGTCGACACCCCGTTCAAGGGCTGCGGCGACTTTCCCCTTCAGCTCATCATTGTAGCCGCGGAATTTAGCCAATTCATTGACCTTGGTCTCAACGAAAGATCTGATATCGACATTTATATGGCCTTCCTCATCCTCGGTTCTTAGCCGGATAGTGGTGTAATTTTGGAGACGACCCTGGATTTCAGGGTAAGGTCGACTAGTCATCAACACCTTGATATAGACACACTCTCTGCTGTCTACTGATTGGAAATAGTCGCCCAGTCGGTCAAGGAGATCTCCCCTTGTCGACTCTTCGCATTCGTCCAGTGCATCCAGGATGATACAAGTTCCGGGTGCCTGAAGGGGGTCTTTCGCTGCAGCAATGAAAATCCGCCAAAGGATATCCACCGATTCAAGTAAATGCGCTCCGTGGATCTGGTGTTGCTTCATCGCATATTCTATGAGATGTGGACTTGAGGCGATCAACTGGTGAATCAACCCTCGTAGGATCCCCTGGGCGGACTTCTGTCTGTCGTCTTTATCATCGCAGAAAAAGTAGAGGACATTGCTATAACTAGCGTCTTTCAATGGCACATCTGGATCTAAGATGTCGAGCAAAAACGCCGATAGCACCTGCATATGTAGACAATTAGAATCGAGATATCGCAAAGAAGTACATAGAAGAGAGGGACATGCCGTTTTTCCACAACCGGGCATACCGGATACCCATAGGAATTTTGACTTCGTTTCCTCAGAAATCCAGCTGCAATATAATTCGTTCTGCAACACCCATGTTAGAGTTCCAGGGTGACGCTGCTTCCGAACTCTATGACGATAATCTGTATAGTTGGCAAAGACAAAGCTTTGGAAGCAATCCCTTTCTTCGGCTGAAAACGATGCCCTGCACCATGTTAGATAATTGACGGGCAATAAATGGCGATGAGGGGCGAGTAGAAACTCAGTCAGTCTTACAGATCTCGACTAAGGCGGGTTGTGTCGTTGATAAATGCCCCACTCTCCTGGGCTTTGATTGATCAGCTAAGTCACGACTATATATTGTGCATTATGCTACGTACGACCTGATTCTCTTTGCCTTCCTATTTCTATCGCACCTTCGGCCAACTCCAGGATATTATCCAAGACCAGCTCGTATGCTGCATCATCTTCTGCCCCAAATTTGCAAATCGTATTATGGTCCGCCTCCACCGCTATCTGCCTTTCTCTAGACCCCGAGAGGCCCAGCGTTGCTGATTTTTTGTCAACGATCTAACTCAAGTTAGATACTATGCAACAGGGTTAGGAAAGTCTCAAAACATGCCAGGCCAAGCTTTTTTAGCGAAAGGGTCTCATAAAAGCTTAGTACGTGAAAGTCCTCAAGCTGGTGTCTAAAATCGCTTATGATACTGTCCGCAAACAGGCTGTCGGTCTTAAGTGCTTCCATAAAAGTGTTTTTCGGGTTCATGAGGGTGACTCTAGCAATCGATGCGGCGATACTGCCCAGTGATGCAAAGTTGCCACCCTGATGGGGGGTTGCAAAGAACACGATTCCATAACTTTGATATCGTACGATCAGCCCATGCTAATAAGTACAGGTGTACATAACAACCAACCATGCTGTTCGAATTGTTTCATATGTAGGGTCCAGCTTAGATATTGTGAGCGCCTTTTTGGTTATTATTCCTCCAAGGCTGTGACAGATGAATATTATCGGTCGTGTCATTGCGGTCCTTGGTACCCGACGTTTCCCTCTCAGACGGTTCAGCAGATTCTCCGCATACTCCTCCACACCGGCGACCGATGTCTCGAATGCCACATTGGCGTTATATCCGAACAAGAGGATACGAGCGGTCGGTAGCTGTGACGGTAGGAAGTCCTTCAACCACATCTTATTGTTCGAGGCCGTCCATGTCGCCTCCGCGTGATCCTCCTTATTTGTAGGGTTGAGACCATGGACTGCAACAATGCTATAAGTGAGATGGCCGATATTAGCCCACAGAATAGATATATAAGTATTAACAGCCCTCGTTGCTCGGCGA
This sequence comes from Wilcoxina mikolae CBS 423.85, assembly GCA_014904905.1. Taxonomy (NCBI): domain Eukaryota; kingdom Fungi; phylum Ascomycota; class Pezizomycetes; order Pezizales; family Pyronemataceae; genus Wilcoxina; species Wilcoxina mikolae. The sequence goes on along the minus strand of MU122098.1, from coordinate 1,038,623 downwards.
CGACGAAGAAGGAGTGTTGGAGCGGTAGCAAGTGGAATACTAACTCGAACTCTGCTTCGGGAGGATCGACTAGTACTTTGAGAAAGTTCTTTGCCACGTTAGCCCCAGTAGGTAATATGCCGAATTCAAAAGCGAACAAATCCTGGCATGATTTCATGTCCCACAACCGCCGGTAAACGCTAGTATTTGTACGTTTGGAGCACAACCGGCGCTGATAAGTGCGGGAGGAAGGTACAGGTACTCAAGCTCGCCCAGCGATTGCGAGTCGTCGTCTCTGGAAGCAGTCAGCTTCTACATCTATAACGAAATCTCGCAAATAGGTAAGAAAGTACTCCGATCTCTTGAAGCTTATAGAGCAATCTTTAAAGTACTGGGCCAGAGGATACTCTCCAAGTCATAGAGATAGAACTTGCAAAGGCGATGAGATGCGGGGTGCTCTATCTCGACGAGGCTCACCTCAGCTGAACACCTGAGTGTTACACATGCACAACATATGCGTCGCTAAATGCCCAAGATTAATTGGCTGCATAGTGTGGTGACTTTTAAAAGCATTAGGAACATCAAATGGTTCCAATTGGACGCAACTTATTCCATGGCCCATGTCATAACTAGACTGATACTACCTGTAAAGCCATACGTACACCTGCCTGTGGCCAGTCTTGAGGATATAAAAACCTCTTTCCTAATTTTCACATATTCAGTAAAGTATTGATATTCATGTTGAAGTTTATGCAAAAAGGCAGCTGCAGATGGCGGAGTGGGAAGGGCGCATACTGGTTTAGTGCGGTATCGTAATGTTGGAAAGCGCCCATACAGGTTTCGATAAGCTCAAGTATTATCTCAAGATTGACTTAGTTCAATAGGCCTATTTCCGGTAATTTAAGAATGTCCTTCAGTAATTTTTCATGTCGTCTACCTCCTTGCGCATACTCGAGAAGTCCTCGAAACTCGGAATCCATGAGTGATGACCCATGACTCGAATGGTTTTCAGCCTATGGATGAATATATTGCTTGGATCCGGACTCCAACTCGTCTGATCTCCACATCTCCACACGCGCAGTGCTCTCGATTATCCCAATCGCATATTGCAGTATGTGCTGGAGGGCGAAGCGAAGACCCGAATGTTTGGGTGAGAAACTAGTTGCGTTGAAGGTGCCTTCAATACCGTAGGCTTCGAGTGAGGCCGAGATACGTGACAACGCTTCTCGAGTCGACATTAGTCCGAACCAAGTTGCACGGCCCGCCGCGAATCATGTCGACCACCCTCCCCTGCCTCTTCCCGAATATAAAATCCCCTCAACTCTCTCGCTTCCCTCCGCCCCCGCATGGACGCACCCACCCCACCCTCTCGTATGGTCACCATCCTATTCCTATCATTTCTGTTTCCAAACCTCATTCCGATCTTTATCATCGCTCTGCTTGTAACACGTTTTACCGACTTGGTGTTTTGCGTCTTTACCGCGATTCTGGTCGTCGTGGTAGGTGTTGGGGCTGTGCTGCTGTGTGGACAGTTGGGAGTTTGGGGGGTGGCGGGGATTTTGGTTGTTGATTGGGTGAGGGCGGGAATTGGGGATGGTAGAGGTTGACATTGAATAGGGTTCGTTGGACGTGTCTAAGACATGGATGGATTCTTTTGTACTCTAAGTACCATATCGTTCGTACGGCTTTCCGTGCGTGACATCGTTTCTCTCGTTATCTTAAGTAATCGATGCCGTGATCCCCAATTCTATATGGTTCACAAGTTGAGTGATGTTTTGTAACATTTGAATAACTGCTAGGCTCACGCAATGACATACCTCATTCTGCTAATTGGAATCTGGCGAACAAGTATGATAACGCAGCTTTCACAAATCATCAGGCGCATGTGCGAATATGCAGAAAAATCTCAGTATAAATCTCCCAATTGTATTACAGAAGATCTCACTCGTAAAAGAAAACCTAGTACTCTCGTAAGACTAACTACCTTGAGCTCAAGCCATGAACGGAAACCCCACCTCCCCCATATTGATCTCCGTACCGTGACTCCAAAAAAAAGCCATTCATGAAGAACAATGGAACGCCAGCCCATCCTACAAACGAAAAGAAAAAATGCCAAAACCCAGCATGGCTAAGTCTAGCGGTAGCAGTCGACCAAGGGAGAATGCAACTAAAATGAAAGACATGGAGAATTCCCTCACCTCAACGAATTATCTCGTTGCCTTCTGGTTCAATTCCTTCCATCTGTTCCAAGATGTCGCTACCGCCCAAAACTCCCCTGTGTTGCAATACCTCGCTGCGCTTTTCACTCCAAACTTCATGGAATCTGACAGTTTCATCGCTAGCCGCAACGACAATGCAACCTTCACTCTCTTTTTTCCTGGATCTACGGCCCGGTCTGGTTCCCATTTCTCTAAGCAATCTATCAATATCGTCGCCGTCTGAGTCATCTTGTTCGAGAGCTTGAGTATTCGCACTTCCCTCGGAGACGTTGGGGCCACCAGGATAGGCTACGGCATAAAGAGCACGCATCTCTTCTTGCCACGGGATCTGGACGACCTGATGACACCTCGGCCAGGAGTAGACAACAATGCGAACGGGATGGTCCGGGTTTGCGTAACCCAAGGTAGCAGCTATCTCGCAGTGAGAGGTAGACCAGAGGAGAGAGGTAACTTGCGCCGAGACGTTGATGGTCTTCAGGGTGACTCCAGACATGGTGTGGAAAAAGTGAATGCAACGGTCGTTAGATCCACCACCTTTCAGCTGTCAGTGCTAGCCGTGATTCAACATGGAGGGGACGTACCAGTCGCTAGAAGAGTCTTTTGCCAAGGACAAAAGGCGATAGCCTTAACTGCTGCACCGTGTTGCCAACGATGCTTCCAGCCTCCTTCAACCACGCGTTGCTCCTGTATCTCTCTCACGCCAGCCTCGTTACGAGGACCCTCAATATTGACTGCTTCAAACAAGAAAGCTGTATTGTCGTTTCCTCCGGTAGCAAAATGTCCACCGTCATGACTCCAAGCAAGACCACAAATCTGCTGCGTGTGGACGACAATGCGGCGAAGCAACATGATGGTAGCATCCTGTCGGGTTACATTGTCGTAGAGACCCCAATTCACAGTATAGAAGTAGATGTTGCCTATTTCATCGCCAACTAGCAAGTCCTCCGAGAAACCAATACCACGAGGGAAATTTTCAACTGGTATTCGCGTCGATCGAGGACTGATGACGGGTCTCCACGCCAAACACGCGATACTAGCATTATGTGGCTGCTCGACCCTAGGAATGCGTTCGGCGGGATTCCAAAGGGTAAGGGATCCGTCAATACGGCCAATAGCAAGGATGTTGTTATTTCCTTGAGCCGAAGAAAAGGCCAAGGAAGTAACATGCGCCGTAGACCACTGCTTAAACGGACGGGCGCCAGAAGACTCGTGCCAGCTGTAAACGTCACTGTGCAGACCAACAGCAAGGGAGTGAGTGGCTGGGCTATACGCGATCAGGGAGCAGTAATAGTCGTCTCTCAGGCCTGGGGCATCCAAGACTCTGAAAGGGGTAGTTGGAACATTTCTCTGTTGAATCCTCTTCGCTAGGTTGGAGTTTGAGTTGACTGGGTCATACGTTAGCATAGGGCTCGAAGAGCTTTTCCTCAACCACAAACCAACCATTTTGACGCTCGAGTACAGACTCCCACAAAACGTTGCGAGGATTCGGTACAGCACCGGGACTTCCAGGCATCGCTCCTCGCCTCACGATCGGACCAGCTCGAGACTCCCTCTCTCCGGTAAACGTTAAAACCTTCTTACACCTATCCACACCCAAAGCGGCCGAAAGTCTCAGTTCATGAGACTCCTTCTCCTTTTCGGGGCTCCTATGGTTGGAAAAGATGTTGCCGTTGACTTCCCTTCCCCTCTGGCGTGGAACCACCGGCGCCTCTGGCGCAAGACCAGCAGGAATCCCAACCGAAAACATACCAACCCCACCCGCAGAAAGCCTTCGGTTTAACAGGCTACCTCTCGCTGCAGCGTCAGCATCGCGTCCACGTCCCACCGGAGAGCCGTTACGTTCTTCCTGAGAACCCATGATGTGGTGCCGAAGCAACCTCTCGTCTGGCGATAAGTCCGTAGCCGACGCACCCATGCGAAAGCTCGTCTCACTGGTGAGCGACGGGATAAATCTGTCAGGTGTCCCGCGTTTAGGAGTTGAACCCGCAGTTAAACGCATGTGGTACAAGATCTGTGAAGGTGATGGCGTCGCGCTCGTTGGAGACGAAGGAGTGCCAACGCCACGGCTGGGTCTATCCAGAGTCATCGTTGCCATCGTTGTCCTCGGAGCCGACATACTTATAGCAGAGACCCGAGTCGACTGGGCCACGTCGGGTTGACCGCTATCAACAACCGAGCCGGGGGCTTGTGTTGGCGTTCCAGGAAGGGGCGACATTGAACTTTGAATGTCTAACGATATCGCCGGCTAAGGGGAAGAGGGAACGAGAAGGGCAGGAAGCAATTGAGGGGGAAATGAATATGATGATTTTGTTGATGAATGTGGGGGGAGGATTGGAGGAACGAATGCTCAGCAATGAATGAATGAGATAAAGTGACAAGAGGTGACGCGAGGTGCTGAGTCGTCGCATTTGAATTCGATGAAACAACAAATGACAACGACTAATGACCTTTCTACTTGACTGCTATCATGAAATTGATTTTCAATTCATCTTGCTCCCTCGTGGTTACTTGAACGATCGGTCATCTGCTTAACTATCAGAATCTGAGGAAGATAAACAAACACAAGGAGTCAAATCCGGCAAGTACGTGCCATTTCCATGGCTCGACAGACTGATTGGTATTACTTAAGTATTTCTCATCATCGAATCCGGAGTCGAGTGATGAATTGAGCATCCAGTTCGAACCTAGGCCCCTTCTCAAGAATTGTATCTACTGCCACCTTTGAACAGGGCTGACAACCAGCTACCGCCCCAGCCTCCATTCAATCTCGAGTGGTATATAAAAAATGATAATAATGTCAATTCCCAAACTCTCTCGACGGTCAAGCAACCAGGACATCGGACAAATCAATTCTCCTCAGACTCTGGGCGGTGCCTATGCAGAGTCTTCGACTGATTTCTGTGGGGCCGTCGTTCACCAGCACCCCCGGTAGGTGATGGCGAGCTTGATCTGCCTCGTCTCCGATGTGATCTGCGTTCTGGCTCAACCTTGCCCTCGTTTCTGCGTCGATACATCCTTCGTTCTCGCTCCTGTTCAATACCCACAGTCTCCTTTTCGTTGGTAGTCGGTGTTCGCTTCCTACCATCACCATCACCATCACCATCGTCTCTCTTTCTACGTGATTGTGACCTACTCCGCCTCCTACTGTCTCTCCTCCTCCTCTCCTTACCGCTGGATCTTCCTTCTTCCCTCTTTTTCCCGCCTCCCTCTCTCTCCTTTGCTTTTGTAAGCTTCCCGCTGCACACCTCACACAACCTAACTTTCACCATCGCCTCCCTCGCCTCGCCGTCCTCCACATAATTGAATAACACCTCACGCTCCCCTTCACTAGCTTTCTCGCAGTCAAGCGCCGCACAAGTACGCTCCCCCTTGCCTTTCTTCACCTCCTCCTCGGTGCGCCACCGCATCGCTACCCGCCCCGCACAGTATTGCGAGAGCTCGATGAGCACGAACTCCTTATAGAGCTTTGCATCGTAGGAGGCAACAAGCGCGCGCTCGTACTCGGCGGTTGTGGAGGCGGGTGAGTGCTCTCGCAGGAACCGATGGTGAGAGAGCAGGATGTCGCGTTCTGTACGCTGCGGAGGGGGAGGTTGTGCGGGGTTATTGTAGATGTGGCTCTGCGCGGCGGAGTAGGAGAGGTGGCGGGCGTAGGCGGATGTTGGAGCTAGGGATTGGCGGAATGCGGAGGATTGCTGTGACATTGCGGGTTGGCAGTGAGGTGACGTCGGAGTTCTGACTTGAGATTAAGACGCCGGAACTTACCGAGATTCTCAGGGTTAGGGGGTTTAGGTTAACTTTATGCGTTTGGAACCTCGCGAATCTTACTAGTACTTCTCATCACTGGGATTTTTTTACGTCCAGGACGTTTTTCCTCTATAACACCTTCAATTTGCTTGCGTGTTGGCTCAAATCGACTGCACTCTTCCCATTCATGTCGTCACCATATTTGGCGCTATGCCCTCGGGCCACAACGTCTCTCGAAAGTCGTACTTACTATTAGAGAACTTAACGAACCGGACATTTGTGGTAGACTTACCGTTGGAAGGTTTACATAATTAAGGAGATACCTTGGACTCGCCGGCTGGCCGCCTTATCCCGCACATAGGTGGTTCTTTCGGCTCTATGCTCTGGCTGACCACCCGAGTATTATCAATTGGTCCGAGTAATGACCCCCTGTGAGTTGGGAGTAATGCTAACGAAGTTAGATACAAGTAGACCGAGCGGCAAGGGCGGGCATCGGAGACGGAGCTTTATCGGCGCCGTGCGTGCGGCAGAGCCAAGAAGGCTATGTATTTAAACTGTGGAGACTACAAAACCCGCATATTTAGTCCTAGAATCAAACTTCGTGAGGGCAATGGAACCGACACCCTGAGGTCATGGGAAATATCTTGTCCCTCTGTGTGTGAATATATGCACGAGAGTAGTTAATGCTGTAGCAAAGGTTCTACCCAACAGCGGAGGTGGTGACGCTGACGCCGGGTCAACGACAAAAACAAGCCTGTCTCAATGGCATACATGCCGAGTAACACTCCTGATTACCGTCGTATCAGCTAATAAGGGTTTGGGAAGAATAGGACGAGTTGTAGTGCTGAGTCAGTTTGTACATTAAAGGAGTGCGGTTGCATATTTGATCACGAGCCCGTGAACGTCATAAGATTGAAGTTGTAAGCGGGGAAGCGGTAGTAGAAGGGACGATCTTTGAGCGCATCGAACCCCCAAAAGAGGGAAGGGGGTCATGAATATGTGGTGTATTGATGATGGAGTAGAATACAAGTGAACAGGAAGTGTGCACTCTCTTGCTGCTCTTTCCACACGTATGCACACAATATATGTCGTCTTTCTCTTTAGCTATTGATTGTTGGTACACACATGAATACGAGATGCGAAGTAGTATCAACTCAAGACTTTTACTGCGCAGCTGCACAGGCAAGAGCAGTTTTGGTTTGAGAGAAAGCGGAACCAATTCAGGTACACTTCTGGCTAGATATTGCAAAGACGCAGTTGCCTGCGAATGTGTATCTGATTCCTGGCTAAGATATATATTAGCTGTAGTTTCTCTCCCTTCCCACCCGGCCCCTCCTCCTCCCCCTAGGCCTACACGTCCGGCCTCATTTCCACCACCAACAAGCCAATATCCCGCCGAAATCTTGAGCAAGTCTTATTCTCGACTATGCATCCCTTGGCCACAAGCTAGCGCTTGATTAAGCTTAAGTATTTTGCCTTTGTTTCACCTCATGCATGCAATGTGCACTTGCACTTGCACTTGTGACTGCTTACTCCTTCCCACACACAGTTTGGATGCCTTGAGGTTCTCTTAGTCGCTCTGAAGTAGCAGTCCCGGCGTGACGGCGCGCCAGCGCTCGAATGACAGCTAATGAATCATCAACATCTAATCTTATCTGATTATTTTTTCGCCAAACGACTAGACATGACGCAATCACGTTCTCCGCATTGTGCAATGCGGGGAAAATCCTAGCCGCCTGACAAGACACCGGGTTTCCCCAGTGTTTCCAGCCTCTCTTCTCGCCAAATCAAGATGTGCAGAAAAACCAAGTGCTCCACCTGCTGTAAGTTTACCTTCCACCCACCCACGGGGTACCTATGCTGACAACCGCGGGGCATATATAGCCGGCGTCACCTGGTTTGGGCGCTGCGGTTTGCATATCGCGCAAGTGCTTGATCCCATCCCCGTTGAGCATTGGTGTACGTGCCCGAAGCCCGAGGGAAGCAGCTACCCGCCAATTGGTCCCCCGCCCCCATCCCCATGTAGGACCACACTGGGTATCCCGTCTCCCCACACTGGAAGCTAACGGCGGTTGTGACAGAAACGGGGTTGATGGGGTGATAGATTGGATGGATGGGTGGAAGTCGGGAGCTTAATGTGATCACCAATTATGGTTCGCATGGTGGAAAGGACAATTGAGCATGGGTGTTACTTTGGAGCAGTGTGGTCGAAGTAGCACTACATAACGCCCTGGCGGGCTGTGGATACAGTGGCTGCATGTGAAGCTCAACGGAATATTGGGTACTCATCCGTGAAGCCCTGGCTGCCCTTGAAAAGCCCCCACGGACGTTGCAGTTGTAAAGTCTAAATACTGCACAACCCTCCTTGTGCCTGAAGCTTCGAAGGGCAACGATTCCCGGTCGGTGTACGGGTGGCGGCCGCACAGGAGACCCAGACATATATCTATCTCTATCATAGCATGATCCTTGAAGACTGTGACGCGCGCCAGCTGGCAGTAAGCGAAGATTTTCTCCCTTGGCTCGCCAGAGAGCGATTAACCAGTCCGCCCTAAAGCCCGATGGTCAATAGCCACCGTAGTCTGTTCATAGTGCTTGGAGGTTTGGACCAAAACACTGAATTTTGAAGAGATCGCTGCTGTGTGATCCTGGCTGTGCTCTAATGCTGTGCATCTCCGGGCGTGTCCATTTTCTACTCGCTACTTTGTGGTAGATCATGCTGAAGGATGTCTTGCTTTCTTGTCGAAATCAGACCATCAGGCTGAGAGGTTTCTAAACTCGGGGTATATACTATGAATGACCGAGCCGAGTGGGACTATGGCATACCACGCTTTCCAGTCCATTCATATCTATGTACACCACTGGATGTGCATGGGCAGGCCCAGAGCACGATTTCTTTTTGGCATTCCGCTTGCAAACCTATGGTTCTTACCGCATTGCACTAACACTCCCGGATGCCTGGAACCTACTATCCTTGAAACTCTGGGGGGAAGCCTGAGAAGCACATCTATCTAAAGCACAACGGTCGTATGTTTCCACTCAAAATAGACTTCCACTCTGCGCGACCACGTGTGGAGATAAGAGTATGCAAGGACATTGCTCATCTATGTGCATGCAGCGCGGGAGCGTGGCAAAGATACATAGCGTGTAGCATCGTGGACTGGAAGAGCACCATGACATTGTGAACAAGTGCAATTTGGACATTGGACACAATGCTCCAGCCCACCAACAGATGGGATAGAAAAGCCTGTTGTGAGCAAAGTGCTGCTTCTAGCAAGATAGGCGCAATAACGGGCTATCGGTTTTCAGATGATCAAAAAGCGTCATTCGACCAAAAGGCTATCCAGCGGGGTATATTGCAATCGGACCACTGAGTATTGCAGATGCAGAATGTTGATCTTTGGATTTGGAACCTTCCGTGTCACGTCGTTCCATACTGATCCGGTAATGTCTAATTATTCGCATGACCCCACACATGTCTGTGCTTTGGGGGATTGCTGTCACAGTTGTCAGTGCTGATGATACTCTAGGATCCCCTAACAAGAGTGGCTGCCCTCCATGCAGAAATGCGGCGATGTAGCATTCGTACAGCCTACACCCCATATCTTGAGGTTTGTACGGATGTGGCCGTTAGACCATCTTTTCGTCACCCGCTCCCTGCAGGATATCTGGATACTGCTTGTTGAATATCAGAACTACCTCAGACCACTTCATACGCGGTGACCAGCTCTCTGGTTCCAATTATGGTCAAGTCAGGATGCGGACGCAAAAGCTCTAGCTGTGTCCAGCTTCCAGGTCGAACGCAGCTTTCTGGTGATGATTTGTAGCCCGGAGGCGTTCCGATGAAATCTTGATGGTGGAAATACTTGATCTCACTCGTTTCCGGGGAACATGCGGAGTGTCAATTCTCATTCAACCTTCGACAGTACAGTCAGCTTTGGTTATCGCGCTCAAGTAGCGGACAGCCGTTACTCGCCATTGTTCTCAAGAACGAACTTCCACGCGAAGCCTTATCTTTCCCATGGCAGAACGAACCAGCAACATTGAAGTTCCTCAACAATTTTGATATTAGGCATTCCACGACTTCCATTTCCCACTGTACCAATGAAGCAAGAGAGCACGAACAGCTCGAGCTCTGCCAACACATGAGATGGCAAGGAAGGAACAACAGCAGATCGACCATCTGAATGCAGGCTTTGCGATTTTCAGCCAGCACTTCGTCGGGGGGCGCCCCAAGCCAGTAAGCCTGCTATTGCTGCCGGAATGCCAATGGCAGCCTTGATGTAGAGTACATGTGTCGGCAGGTGAAGAAGGCAGGGCTTTGGGAGGTGCGCACTGCGCAGGCACAAGATACACGAAGTGGGCTGAGATCTGGAGATGGGAGTGGAAGAATTATAATTAGGGAGACAACGTGATGTATTTTGTATGGATTGTGCTCAATCAAAAGTTGACTGTCATGCGTTAACATCAAGAGCCGACGACACACCGTCAATCTCTGCGGACATGTTTCAGAATCAGGCACGGAAACGATTGCCCAAATACAACCATAACGACCGCCCATTACAAGTCGCAGTGAGCGATGTATACGTATGTCGAATACCCAACGTCCGCCAGACGTTCGAGGTATACGAACCTAGCAAGGTACTTCGTAAGGATAGAATACATAGAAGGGTTGAAACCCTAGAGGAAATTAGTAGTCTGTTTTAATTAAGCTGTAACTTGCTTGTCAACCTCCTGCGTCTCACCTTAGTTGCAGGGCACGCTGCAATTGGATGTCTTGCAACATGATACAGCATCCAACAAGCACTTGGTCAAACTTGTACTGACGGCTCAATGGCTCAAAAGGCTAGGGCAAGAAAAACCGATGCACGTTCTTTTTGATAGGATGCAGGCAGTCCGTTTTGAAACCCGGGGATCCCCTGGATGGTTGGGCAGGCCCCAAAATGCTCGGATTAGGCGAGAGCACCCCAACGTTTGAACTGCAGAATTAAACTTTGCCCGGAGACAAAGCCGGTTTTTTTGTAGCGCATCGCTCCACGTTTACCATCATCTCGTATTCGCGTTTTTATTATGATATACGCTCCCCCGGATTATTCTAACATTTGTGTTTTACAGAAATTTGACACAAGGGGTGTAAAAGCACATATATGCATGCGTCGTCATCTTTCAAGGTATGAGGTACAGCTGCATGAACATGAACATGAGTAGTTCTTACTGGTTTGCGAACCACATAATACACAGACAAAAGACTGGGCACTTCGTGTGTAAGCACAACCCCACCGTCACCCCAGAAGAGATGTAAGCACGGACCATGTAGGCATAACATGGAGATCCGGCGTATCCGGATTCCGTACCTAGGTTATAACCAACCTGGGCAGTCGAAACCGAGGTTGAGCGAGAAGATCATGATAAGGTGGTGGTTGCAAACTCCATCATCGATCATCTCGTCTGCATTTGTGGGAAAATCCCTAAAGAAGTGCTTCCATCCGTCTCTGTCTCACGGGTGATGGATAGTGACGACATTGACTAGGCTTGAACCCGAAAAAATATATAAAAAGAAGCATGCCGCTGGACTTTCCTTCAGTTATATACAGTCGCATGTACCTACCCCTATGTACAAACAAAACATACTCCTAAATCAACGGAACGGGCCGTCATTGATCCAAACCTACCCAACAAAAAGGGCCTGTGAAAGGGGGTTGGATGGATGGGATCCTACTCAATATCATAGGTTATATTATTCTGGTGGCTGCGGGTCTGTGTTGGGCGTATGTGGGAGTGGAGGGATTTGACGTATGGCTGATCCGTCTACTTAGCAAGTTGATGAAACATGTGTCCGTGATCTCAAACCAACATGTCTTCATTGTTGGTATCGATTTGAAGTATTCCCGCAAACGAGTTCCGAGTAATTGCAAACAAAACCGTTCAGCCCATTTGTGTCTTCGTATGCCACATCCCGTCTCCTCAGGCCTGCTGAAAGAAACGAAATCTTCGCCACACTTCATGCCAGATCCCGTCTGCATCTCCGAAACAACCCAACCTGTAACCACCCCCCTCCCTCCTCTCCGCCCGCCTCCGCTCGCTTGAAACAAATGGGTAGCGAAAGAGACCAAAGACTTGGACTCGGTTCCTCCCCCTACACTAGACCTTGCCTAGGGTACATAGAGTGGCCCAGCCGGTGATGACACCATTTTAGGGACACCCAAGCGGTACAAAGTACAACTCTCCAGCCAAGTTCATCAAAACTACTACTGCCCTACTAGGTGCTTCAGGATGCACGAAATCCACAGCGTGAGAACGTGGGACATAGCTTCCTTGGGGCCGCATAATAGAACCAGCCACAAAGCGTCCTTGATACCGGCCCCACCAATGTAATTAAATTGGCGGTGAACGCAAAGTCATGTATCAGCACTCGTCTGAATACACACCGCAAAAGTGGGGGTTGCGAAACTACTTGCCGCCTGCTGGGACAGAGCATTATCCATCATGACTCGACAACCGCTAGTCAAATGAAAGCCACAATTTATTCCCAGGAGAAGGGTCGTAGGGATACCAGTTTTCTCGGTGGAATGGTGGTGGTCCGTGGGGTACCCGTTGGTCCCCGGTGGTCCCCGGTGGAATATACGTCAAAAACTCAGTCAACATATATCTACCACCAAAGGGACCTCGGCTCTGGCGCATAGTATGTATCAAGTAGATAGATGAAATATGTGCGGAGTTTGAATGGTTAGCCACCGTAGATATTGGGGAAAGAAAAAAGTTGGTGCCACGTACATTATATCGGGAGATAGTGTGCTACGCATCCATAACTATTCTCAGCAACAAGTTCACCATACAAAAACCGAAGCTACCTACGTTAAACGCGGTGAGCGCCACGGTTATTCGAATTCCGTTCCAACAACTACATCCTCGACCTAAAGCGTTGGGTGGTTTTCGTTGTACTCTGCTCAGCAGTAGGATAGTTGGTATATTCGTGGTAGTAAACAAGCTTCTGCAGCCCAATATCCTTCGGTCCCACTATTCCTGGACGAGATTCGACCGCCGATGGGTAATGCGGGGGGATGTGCGAAATGGTGCTACTGTTGTGTGACCATATCAATCCTGTATGTAGCCTCATGATGGCGGCTGAAGTGTTTTTGCGGTAGGCAGGGATCGAGGCTAATGTAGAGGCCCTGGGTTCCAGGTTTGTATGCTCTAAAAGATAGTCGTGTTGGCTAAATGATAGAGTTCATGCTAGGGAACGAACATCATGCGGTCTGTCGCCAATAGGTAGACGCGACGTAGTATGCGGCTATCGTGGTTGCGGGCGGAGCCGAGACAGTCCCAGACAGCCGCTATACATTTTTATACATTTCAGTACCAGTCATCAAAAAACAAAACCATTCAGAAACATATTCGCGAGGACTCGAGAGCGGAAGTTGCCGCACACGGTTCTCGAGAAAGGCGTATCGAATGATCACGCGATGGTAGATTGATTAGATACCTCGCACTAGTTTTAAGTTGTCCTCCTTTTCCACTTGGCCACTCGTGTCATCCAACAATATCGCCCCTATCTGATTCGCCACGCAGGCCACGATTCATGCTGGCACCGGAATCGCAATCGCGCGCTTTCATTTCATACCGCGTCAACCTCGGGGCGCACTTCGCTGCTTTTGGTAGTGTTGAGGGACGACGGGGGCCAAGTGGTTATTGATCATCACTCGAAAAATGTATCCACCACCTACAGGTAATCGTCGAGATTTTGGAGGTGCGGTCGGGGAGCGGGGACGTCAAAATATGTATTTGAGTATGGACTAAACGCACGGACTCCCGCCGATCTACCCGCGTTTCTTCTACGTCACCGTCGGGAATCACAGGTCTTTCGTTTTCGACGACATCTGCCCTGCATTCATCGGTTTTTCATTTATCCTGTCTAGCAAACCTTCACGCCCTCAAATCTATCTACCAGTCCGTCAGCCATCGAGTCTATACTAAGACCATCGAATGTTCTTACGCCACGCCCATTTACTTCCCACATATGCCAAGCGAAAACGGTAGTGTTCGGCACTACCGCGAATAGTACACGAGCCGGTCTCACTGTCAAACGGCTTCAAACTATGCTGCTGGTTCCGAAAGGAAAAGGATTATAGACCAGTGGATTCGGATATCCAGGACCAAGTTAGGCTACACGCTGAATGCTAACGCATACAACGAACGGTTATGCCGATCGTAAAGATCAATTGGGAGGTGACAGGCGACATGGCACTTTCCGGGGAACATACTCGGTGACTGCGAACCCTACAGTTATTCCGGTTTTCGGATCCGCAGCATTGGAGAGTGTTTTACGTGGCCCCGCGCGAGGCTTCATGCTGACTCCACTTCCATATGGGGAACCCGCAGAATAGTAAACCATTTCCGCCTACTGGCGGACATCCGTCCTATTTGTGCGGTACCAGGTGGCGAATATGGAAATTGGTCAGATGTTGGAACCGCCTTTACCGATATTCCTGATGATCTGTCTAAATATTTGGCTTCTTTGGGCATTGCTTCAAATCTTAGAGAGTTTTTGCAGGCATCTGTGTCTCACCTGTGTTTTCCGGATTCTAAGAATTGAACCGAAAAACAAAGAAATCTTGGTTATATTGAGCAAGGTAAAAATCAGTGATAAACCATGAGATGATACCGTTATAAGATTGCTGGCATTAGCGAATGCGAATGCATTGGCGAAATCTTCCTCCTCCCAAGTTGCTCGCATGAAATCCCCGGTACTCCCAAAGCAGAAGGAAATACTCAATAGCCGCCGCCGAGTCACATTCGCTTCTTCCAGAAGCCTGGCAAAGTCAGGGTGTTGCATATGGCCCTTGTCCTGCGACAGAAGTGACCTGAATATCGGGTGTGGTTCCCGTGACACGATAGGATACTATTGGTGACGATAAGTGGATTGGTATCGGTGTCAGTTCTCTGGCAAACCAATCTCGTCGCCCTCGGCCACAGGCGAACCTTCGAGAAGATATGAAAATCATACAGAAAGTTGCACTTTAGGTGCGCATGTTGATGTTGGGTGTCTGCAATATGACAGACGGTGTAAACCATGTGTGGGAATGCTGGGGATTCGTTCGTCGCCTTCTCCAACTCGTCCAGCAGAGCGCATTTTTTGTCTCAAGTCTCAATCTTTCCGCCAGTTCTGTACTGACACATCTTTCTGCTGCTGTTCGAACGTTTATTTCTCGGTAATGCAAAAGAAAGGAAAATGTTGAAGGAATGAAAGAAGCAATTGCGCCGAGGACAGAATGTTATGCAGGGAAACAGAATAGATATGGAGAAGGAATATCTAAACGTCAAAGAACGCTCACTAAACCCATGCTATGACGCTGTGTACATCCGTGGGAGATGACAGGATTTTGCTGGACCATACATAGCGCCGCTCACTACCATTTCCCCGCACCGCACCCCACCATCCCCCCTTTCTCGTAATATGAGCTGCGGCCATCCAGTCCAAGGGCATCCAAACCATTGCCTCTCTGGGAAACTCTACGCTCCCAGGTTTGGGTGGGCTGGAAGAACTCTAGCTCTTGTACCCAAATTATCAGCATACGAACGTAGATAAGTGTGTGAAGAAAGCATGATCAACTTTTCATGAGACCACAGGGATTGTTAGAATGGATGCAACCTCAGTTCTGTAGCCAGCATGAAGAACATGCACTCGCACCCATTTAGCTCCGTGGTTGATGTATATGTCCAGCCCACCTTCATCGCGGGCCTTTCCTTACACATTATGTGTTTATCGAGTATCAGTTTATGTACTCCATACTCTAGGCACCCCGGCTCACTGACACTGGCCTCCGGGGTTAAACGTAGGAAACGAGGATATATAAGTAACTGGGTTGGGTTCTCCTCAAGTTCCGGTCAGTAAGGGCATTATGTGCTTAATTTATTGGTATTATGTATGCGGAAGAGTTTCATTCCATCTCGGTGAAGAAGGGCATCAGCGGTTATCTTCGTTCCCATACACCTCCGGCTCCCTACCTCCTTTCTCAGTGTAAACCGGCGACCATACGGTTGGGATGGCTCGTAATAATAATTCAATAATACATATGCAATTCGATCCAATATTATACCTAAATATTGAAGATGCTTCTCGACTCGGTCTTTTTTTTGTGATCTCAGAATGAATGTTCGTAGACTACTAGGTATGATGATGGCTGAAGGTGTCGGTGATGGTGGTAACACCTTATCGTTCATGATTTCCCCTTCTTCCCCAGGTTCGATGTCATCCAGCAACACACATCGGAGCTTATGCTCACCCACTCCTACTCTCTGTCTCACAAATTCGTCCCGAGCGAGCGCTTCTCTTCTCAACGTCACCAGCCAGTCCATCACCACCGCCCACCACCAGAAACCAACCACGACGTTGTTGCTTGCCCACCTTTACATCCGTTGTCTCTGGATAGGTTGGAGCTGCAGGATAATATCCCACTCTCGGGTTGGAAAATAATATCCCTTCCGACAATTGTGATTCAGAGGGGAAGAAAAAGCAAATAATCCATTCGACCACAGCGGAGACGAGAACGGGCTAGCGAGAGCAACCAAGCGAAGTTACCTGGTGACAACCAAAACCAAGCAAGTCTCGGCTGCGACTGGCGGAGAAGCCCACAGAAGAAACCCCCAACCACTCACTGCATTCACTGGGTGAACACGAATTCGTTTTTCCCCAATCCGCCAATCTGACCTGACCGAGCAATCATTTTCCCCGCCGACACGAACAAAGGACTTCGGACCTTCGCGGCCTGAGCGACGCGACAATTGCGATACGGCTTTCTTGCTCTCTGTTTTTCTGCTTGCCCCGGGTCCGAGCGCGATCGCCATAGTTAGTTGGTTTGGTTCGGTGGGCAACGTTGCCGGGGACACAGCAGTTAATTACACTTTTGCAAGACGCAAGACGACGACAAGCGGAGATAGGAGGGACGGACAGCAAACGCTACTTACTTGGGGGAGGATCCGAAGGCTCAGAGCACTGCAACACCTGAAGAAGGTCCGACTCGGGGCGCAAAGGCGGGAGCCCGACCTAGGAGGAGGCGAGTGCTCCTTATAGTTACCCTCGTCGCCTCTTCTCTTTGGCGATGCTGATCTACAACTGAACAGAGCCCACACCAAACACCAACCACATTATTACCTCGCGGTTGTCTACCCCGTCATCACTCCCAACGACTTCGTGTGCCCTACTTGTCGTGCTTTCCCGGGTCACTTGGCGTTCCGCTAGATTCCGTCATTCAATCTATAATTCTGGACCAGAACCCATACTCTCTTCTCCAACACCACCGACTACCTTATCCTACATCACAGGGTCGAATACTCGTTCACGAGACTTCCTATTGGAAGTAGTGTAGGAAACTACTGTCAATGCATGTCGCGCGTGTCTGCGGCTTGGGCGCGCCATAAGTTTTTATCGTTCTGTCTACCTACAGCTACCGTACCTTTTTTATTTCATTCACGGCCAGACTGCGCCCGCAAGGGGGTGTTGTGCGCCAGTCACCATCTAACATCAAAACGTGGCAGCCCTGTGATCTAGTGGTTTGGAGGAGGATTCTAATATATTCTCCGACGCCCCGGGATTTTTCTGATTTGTTCTCTCCACGGATTTCCTTCGAAAAGCCGAGAAATATTGATTGAGCCTTTTTGATAGGCCTGCCAGCTATATTGTGCAAACTGTTCGCGACACCCATCAGTTGCGGACTCTTCTTAAATAATCAGACAGGCATTGGATATCAACCAATCTGACCGTTCCCTCCAAAATTTGTAAGGTGTCCGTGTCTCTCTTCAATGTCTGAGGAGAACCGCTACGACTCCCATCCGATTGCAGTACCCAGTCACTATTCGATACACGTCCCTCAAACGAACAGAGGTGTCTTTCACCCGGGCGTGGCGGCGCAAACTCCAGATCATCAATACGGTTATCGAGCAGAAGGCCCCGAGTATAGTTTCAATATGAACGGAGTTGCTGGAGGTCCGCAGCCCAATCACCCCCATCAAGGGTTCTACAGCGGTCCTATGCCATCGGTTCCCCGAGGTCCTACGCCGAACAGTGGTCCTCAGCAATGGCCATTTTACGCCACGCCCGACGCCGAACAAGCTCGCCGAAATCTATCTCACGACGCAGTACAATCTACCCCTGCTCCGTACGCTACAGCTGAGATGTCAGGTTCTTGGAGCAAGGCACCAACATCGTTTGTAAGGTCTCAACACTCTCAGAGTCAAAATTTCTCCCATTCCCACAATATGGGTGGACACTCTTCAAATTACAATCTTCACCCTCACTCCCAGCCTTACAGCCGACCTCTACACAATCCGCTAGAACCCAGCGCTGCACCATCGCCCCCAAATCCATATCCTAGTTCACCGAGAACGCCAATCTCGTCGCAGCCAACGGTTAGTACGAATGGCATACCGGCCCCGCAACCATTTAGGCAATCAAGCCAGTCTCGAGCACCATTAGCAGTCTCAACAGCTGCATCGGATAACTCAATATATCGTTCCGAACCTCCGTCAAGTCATGCAAGCAGTTACGACTCCAGCCAATCTTCACCTTCCACACATTCACTTCTACAACGACAAGGGAGAAATAACATGGTTTCTCCCTTGGGACCACCAGCTAACCCTCCTTCGAACTACGTTGAGAACAGCAATCACTGTTCGTTCGCACGCCGAAATAGCGATAGCTTCGGCCGACACCCCCAAGACGCTGTCGATGATGATGGGAAAGGAGTTGAACGACTCGGGTCGATCCCAAAATCAACACAAAGCCACTACAGTCAACCTGATTATGACTCGGAGGATGACAAGCAGGTTAAGAGGGAGAACTCAAGATCACCAAGCGTCAGCATGAGCCCGAGAACTGCTCGGACTGATCGTCCGAACGGCCGAAGTCCCTCGTTTTCCGGGCCAGCAACCAAGGAGTCTAAAGTCGGTTTGGAATTGCCAAGCAAGAAAAAGGGCATGGCGGTGTTCCGGGGCAGCGATGGGGTGGAATACTTTGAGAATGAGCCTGTTCCTTCAGGAGTGGAAATCCCAGAGGGGTGGCAGATAGGAACCGGGAAGCAAACGAAAGGACTTTTGCTCCCAAGAGTAAAAGATGGCATTCATGTGAATCCGGAGTGGGGATTTACTGCGGGTGGGAGGGCAAGACAAAGGCTACCACAGGCTTGCAAAAACTGCCGAGCGAAGAAGATTCGATGCGTGTAAGTGGATGATTAATGGTGGCCATTCATGTCGGAGGGGGCCGATGCTAACGTCTCACAGGGAGAGTGACTATAACGAGTTAGTATGTCAGCACTGCATGAAAATGCGGATACAATGTCAACGGTATGATAAGTAAGTTCGATATAGCGGGAAATGGATTCCATTGCTGATACCACCGTTTCTTTTAGAGACGACGACAAAAAGAAGAAGCATCGGGCAAGCCAATCCCAAGAATATGTAAAAACGGAGAATGGCGTCGGCCGCTCGGGGTCGGTTGTTTCGGATATGGGAAATCCACTTCCACCGCCTAAAATTGGAACCAAAAAGCGAAGGTCAACTGACGAAAGTTTAAACGGCAACAAAAGGCTCAACCGGGGAACTGGGTCAAGAGCGAGTTCTATCACTAGGGAACCTGTAAATACAGATTCTTCACCACCGGCTCGGCGTCAGCAGATGCAGCCAGTCCCGCACCTGGAAGCGGAGAAGCCGCCGTTATTTCCATGTGACACCGCGGACGCCACTGCCGCCAGACAAGACGGAGCCGATTCTAGAGGGAAGATGGTGAAGGCGTTACGGGAAAATCAATATCGGGTGTCGCAAGCACAGGAAATGCATGGGCATGGCCGGACGAATTCAATTCCAGACTCTTCTCCGTCGTACTCCTATACTTCTACGTCTCCAACGACTTCGGTTTCAAATGGTCCCAGTGGTTTTATAGAGAGTCAGGATTATGGAATGGTTGTCGATTCTCGACACCGTACTATGCGTAGCTCGACGCCCGCCACCATGTCGATGGGAACACCTCCGATGTCGTCTATACCACATGTGATTGGAGAAGACCCAAGACACAATGATCTTCCGGGACCATCCACACTCCGGCACCTCATTGACGCATATTTTGAAAACGTTTACTCGCAAACTTACGCATTCCTACATCGTCGAACTTTCATAGAAAACATTGAGAAACATCCACCAGTGCTGTTGTTTTCCATGTGCGCCGTGGCTGCTCGATTTTCGGACTACTCCAGTTCTGAAGTTATATTTGCAAGCAGGGCAAGGGCACTGATTATGGAGAACTATGACAGCTATAATTTGGAAGTAGTTCAAAGCATGGTGCACATGGGATTGCATGATTTCGGTAGTAATAATGGACATAAAGCATGGATGTTTGCAGGAATGGCGGTAAGAATGGGCGCTGCGCTGAATATGAACCTTGAAAACCGAAAGAAGGATAAAAATAAGAACGCCATTAGCAAGGAATGTGCCAGACGTACTTATTGGTCTTATTATCTCATGGATGTTCGTACCTTCTTCCACCACTTGTATCGGTCTATTTACTGACTTTATCTGTGTATTAGAGGTTCAACAGCTATGGAGTTGCGAGGCCATATCTCACACAGGATCATGACTGCCACATACAACTACCTTGTAACCAGCCCTCATTTACGGATGGCAGATATGTGATTACAGAGCATCTCCTCGGTCCGAATCCTTATTATCCAGAAGGAGGAACGAAGTACATGGGTGCGATGGCCTACCTTGTTCGAGTTGTTGGTATATGGGGGAACATTTTGAGACAGATACACCTTTCTGGGTTTCAGATGTACTCGCCTGGCGAAATGTACTCGCACAGTGGACATCAGAGCACAGCCGGGACCGAATTCAATGATTTTATCGATAAACTTGAGCACTGGAGGAAGACACTCCCGTCCGGACTTGAGTATTCGAACGAAAATCTGGCAGGTCAAATCAAAGTCGGAACTACCGGCGCGTTTGTAATGATGCATGTAATGTGGCATACCGCCATGGCATATGTTCATCGTTATGTGCGGACTGTTGGTGTGCCGAAGGATTTCATCCGAGAAAATATAGCATCCAGTGTCATTGTCGAAAGTATTCGAAAAGCGTTCGTCCATGCTGATGCGGTGTTGCAAATCATGTGTCATGTTCAGCAAAAGAAAACCGAAGCCAAGCAAAGGGGTGAACCGCCAGTTACCGTCAATGCGCCTTTCCTGGGCCAAGCAATCTCCGATGCGTGTAACATCACCGTTATTCGAGCGTTGGAAGTCCGTGGTGAACCGGGTGGAGCACATGACCAGAGACATCGAGTCACAGTGGGAGTGGAGTGGTTAAGGGAGCTTAAACGCTATTGGAAACCCATAGAGGCGATGTACAAGAAGCTGAAAAGGACATGTCGAAGTCTTGACAGGAGC
Source organism: Wilcoxina mikolae CBS 423.85 (assembly GCA_014904905.1). NCBI lineage: Eukaryota > Fungi > Ascomycota > Pezizomycetes > Pezizales > Pyronemataceae > Wilcoxina > Wilcoxina mikolae. The sequence goes on along the minus strand of MU122098.1, from coordinate 1,017,256 downwards.
TCCCACCCGCCATCAGCGCATATGGATACTCCAGAATCCAGCATCGACTCGGGTCTAGCACCAGCTACTCAACTAATTAGCATCGATCCAAGCGAGTACACCGCGGACCCCGCCACAGATCCTACATTTGGTGGCCAGGACCAAACCTTTCCAACTTTCCGAGATTTCATGACAGTGGTTCCCACCCATTTTTTCGGTGAAGCTTTCGCCACTGACACGTCACAATATCATCTCAACATATACGCACGCAATGAAGGAGCATTCCCAGAACTATACCCCTTCAGTGACCATCCCCTTGTATCCGTCAGCGCTCCCTACCCCTTCGAGATACCCGGCGGACCATCTCTCGGCGGAGAAGACATGTCAGATCCCATGCAAATGGACCATTCCACCATGGTGATGGGCGACGGCAGCGGCGGCGGCGGGGGGGTATATAACATTCTCAACACATCAGAAGGCTGCATATCCTCCGATGACGATGACGATGATGACGACGAAAACGGAGGCTCATCTGAAAGACCTGGTAAAGAACAAGACAAACACGCAATATACTTCGACCTCACCGCCGTTCACGACGGGAACCTACAGGACTCTTCGTCATCCGATACATCAGGCCATAGTCGTCGTGCGAGTGAAGCCGCCACAACAAAACACGATAATAATCCCATGGATGTACTAAATCTCATCAACACGGATGGAATCGCGGCTAGATTACAGGATCACCAGAACGAACCGGATGAGTTTACTGGTCCTAAAGGAGCCGCGGCTCCGGACAATACGGAGATGGGTGGTCAACCTAATCTTGATAATAGTGGTGGTGGTTAGGGGGGGCTAAAAGTAGATGTTTGGACGGGACATATATGGGGAACTTGATTTTATTTATTATAGTGCTGTTTTTTGTTTTGCAATTGGGTCTGACTGGGACATGGCGGAGCTATGGAGTTTTTTTTTTTTTTGTTTTCTTTTTACAATTGTTTTTGTTTTGTGGGGCGGCGGCGGGGGGGTCTCCTTGTTTTCCAATATCCAAGCCCAAGTGTATTGTGTTCGTTGTGTGTTTGTGTTTTTCTCCCTGTCTATTACTGTTGGTGTTTCTTGAGCTCGGGATTCTTTTTCTGTGATACGTGCCTTACCTACGTATGATACCTATCTGTTCTGTTACTTACTCTACTCTAGGCTGGGGGGGTGTATGGGTTTCTTTATTATATTTGTTTTTTTTTTACACAGCATTTTTGATGGGCGGCCGGGGCGGGTAGCTTGTCAAGCTTGATCAGGAGCGGGTGTTCTTTTTTTTTATTTGATGATATCTTCCGGATTTGGGTTGGGGTGGGCCTTTATTATTTTCTTCTTTCACATCATCATATTTATTAACATTTTAACATTTGCAACCCTCGAAACTCTTGTGTTACTTTACGTTTGGAAAACCTGGAATGCTTTGTTTTTGTGTGTTTTGTATGAATGATTTTGTTTTTCCTATATCATACTAGTTTTATACCCCTTTGTGCGCGCGTTTCATCTCCATTGTTGTTAACATGTTGGGGCGAAATTTATGAGTTTTTTATTTTTCTTTCCATCTGGTGGGTTTTCCGGGTACGGGTGCGGTACGGTGTGACGGGTGTTCAAATTTTTATTTTTTTAAATTTTTGTCGGTAGAATATCATTTCCCCACCTTCTTCCTACTCTATATATCTGCAGAGATCTGCTGCCTACAGATTTTCGTTTCCCTCACTGCAGCAGGAGCTAGGGCAGCGCGCCACCGATCATTTTTTGGGGGGGTTGTTGGAAATACAAAAGTGCAACTTCTTACATACTTTGACGAGGAACACGCTGCAAAAAAATGAAAAGTTATTTCAAATATCCGCTACTTTATGCAGTCAGCTTTCCAAGGATTTTTCTAGTGCGTTGTAGATATGATGTGTGTGTGTGGTTCGAGATTTGCTTCTTTCGCTTTGAGTCGGATGGGAATGGGTGTGTGACCCAACCCCATGGAAGCAGGTTTCGGCAGTTGCAAGTACCGTCGTCGAACGGGGCGGAACCTTTTGACGTGGGCTGAAATGGACACGGAACCCACGTTTAGTATTTGATAGGTGGAGGTAAGTTGACCCGGCTTCCTCCGCCCACTTTTGATATCACTCGGTTGCCGGTCCGCACCCGCTGCCGCAAGCCCCCACCAGGCTGGGTGGAGTGGTGGAGGGGTAAGGTGAGGGTCGGGATTTAACTTCTCGCCGTTATTTCCGTCTGTGATTGCGGGAATGCGGGCTTACCGGAGCTATCATCAGCCTTTGGGTGGGAGATTTACTTACGGGAATTCTCGGGAAGCGTTGGGCGTTTGGCTGGGGGAAACAATTACAACCTTCTTGAAGAGTTGCGGGAGATCGACGAAGGATGTGTGGAGTACGGTATCTTCGATATTTCTGAACCGGGAAGAACCCTGAGGACGGAGGGAATGCAGGTATACGGCGGGACCGGCCGCCGGTTCTTATCACCGGGGAGGATATATAGCCATGATTCGAACGGCGGAGCGGTGGGGCCACTACCGCCAACCCAGCCCCTACACCGAGCCGGGGGGTGTGGTATGAGCACGGGCTGGGTGGGGGTGGATCGAGCAAATGGTGGCTTGTGGCTTGTGGGAGCGTAGAGGAGATCTCGCCGGGAGGATTTCAAAGAGGGATTTATTTGCTGTTGCCCTCCGGGATACTGAAGTCGTCTCCGGTCATGATGTAGCACTCATGGGTGGTCGTCTTCTTCCGATTGCGTATGGCGCATCCGTCTGTCTACCCGTTCGGGCAACTGTGTGTGATAGCCGCGGAGCAATGCCTTAGCTACCCCTTTGGACTCACATTTCTTCATTCCATCAACAAAAGGTTAGCAATTCTTCATATCAAAATCGATAACTAAAATCAAACGATACTCACCATTAGATTCAGAGCGTGGTATCCGAACCTCTCGAGCTTAAGGATCAAACAAACGAAGGAGGAGGAAGGGGAGAAAGAGAAAAAGAAAGAGAAGGAAGAGGAGGAAGAGAAGAAAGAGTAGAGAGGAGGAGGAAGAAGAAGAGGATGCGGATTCGCTGCAACCCTAGCATCGTGGGCCAGGCGGGCCAGTAACCGGTCCCGCGCAAACAACCAGCCGGGAACTCATATAGACCGTCCCCACCCACCCAACACTCCACTGTGCTTAGGGGATCAATCCACAATTCACGGTAGTTGCACGCACGGGCGTGGCGGCCAGGACTGAGTGGTGAGGGGTTATGATGTTGGAATGGGATAGGTGTCAGTGAACTTGAACTCGAGGGTGAGCAGACATGAGATCTCAATTGCCTTAGTGCAAAGGGTGCTGGAGCTGCAGGTGCAGTCCGATAGACCGTCTGTGGGCTTAGAAGCCAGCAGTTATTGGTCATGGGAAGAAAGATAAGATTGAGAGGTTGAATAGGGGAAGAGGAGCAAGAGGAGGGGGAGAGTAAGAGAAGATCTCGATTGCCTTAATACAAAGAGTATTAGAACTGCAGATGCAATTTGATATACCGTTTGGGGCTCGGAAGTCCAGCAGGTTGCTGATTAAGGAGGAGTGGGAGGAGAAAGAGAAGAGAGTAAGGGTGGATAGGGCGAGAGAAGCAAGAAGGAGGGTGAGAGAAGCAAGAGGAGGGTGAGATGAGTATTGGGAGAAGGAGAGGAAGAAGAAGAGAAACCGCAGCCATCCTAACGTCATGATTCAGGTATTCTTTGTGTACTTAGTACTGAAGTAAATAACCAGCCTGAAGCGTACGTACACAGACCTCCAGTGCACCAACCTCTTAAACCAATGGGCGCTTGCCTACGCGGTAATATGTACTCTATAACCTTAAGTAGGTTGGCGAATTCTCCGGAAGCGTCCTTCTCCGAGCTCATACTGCCCGGGGTCACAGATTTTCCTCACTCGCTCACTCACTCACTCACTCACAATTACCCGTCGCTTGATCAACTCTCAGGCGTCCCACGACCGGCGCCCCCTTACTGCTCTTCTAGTCGAGATAGATAGTCGACGAGAGGCCTGTATTCTACGTTCGACCCTCCTCAAGGTTAATTAGAAGTGCTATCTTCACTCTCTCGAGCTCTAGCTATATACTCGTCAATTTTTCAAGTATCTCGCGAAGACAAAAACCCTAACGCTGGCTTAAAATGACTTGTAATGGCTAGCGTGGGCGCTTATAATGACTCTTGGCATGACTCTGGCCAGGGTTAGGGTTTTAGCTTCGCTAGATACTTGAAAAATTGACGAGTAGTCCGGTATTGCCCGGTTCTCTTGCTTCTAACTCTCACAATTGAGGTTCGATTTGAGTCGCAATTCATAGCACAAAATCATACCTGGTGGGCGAGATGTTACGCCAATGGTATTGGGTTTACCTTGGAAAAAGAGGGGGGAGAAATAGGCGTTACTGAAGTTCGACCTCCTTCACGCCCACTCACTCGGAGGCTTCTGAGCTTGTCGTTGGGCATCACCAAGGGATCGGGAAGCCGTATTGCGTATCGGTGCGGCCGAATCTCAGGTCATATACAATCACACCAAACCCATACCGTTCTCACCCACTACAAAATATACCTAAAACTCCTACTCATATCTCCAATCTCCCCCTCCTCCTCCTCCTCACTCTGCACCACCACCCCACCCCTCCCGGCATCTCTCTCTTTATTCTCCCACCTAATACCTAGCACATACGCCGTCGACGCCACCATCGTCAGTGCTGTAAACGCAATACACACCGAGTACCCGGTAACATAATACGGCGCATCTTCCGCCAGGAACAAGAACGTCGCTATAATACCGCCCAGATTTCCAAACGAGATCTGGAACGCGCTGCCGATGGATCTTCGGGTGTGGCCGGCGAGGTTGGTTTGGAAGTAGCAGACTACCACGGGCATTGCTGCGTACGCTTCTGCGAGTTGTTAGGATTGAGGTGCAGGAAGGGGTAGGGGGAGGTACCGGGATACGACATGAATAGGGCTCCGTATTGTGCGTGCCGATTGTGGTGCGTGGTCATCAATACTACAAAACCTGCGATTGTGAGGAGGCCGCAGAATATGATGAACCAGTATCTGTGTTTCAGCCAGTCCGATGCGAAGGCAACGATCATGGCTAGAACCCAGCCTGATAAAGCTACTGGCACGGTTCTGATGGAGGCTTGGATTGAAGAGTAGTGCCAGCCTTTGATGATTGTGGGCGCGAAATATGCAAAGCTATATGCTGGGGGAATATCAGCAATTCGGCTGCATATGGTGGGAACTTTGCACATACCAGATACGATGAAACCGAAATACATTAATGCACCGAGCATGAACTTTCCTCTATCAGCAGCTGTAGGAGGAAGAAGGGGCATGGAGAACAAGTACTTTGTAGTCCGTCAGGACCACCTTAAGATCCCGAAATCCTACTGGTGGTTTCTCGCGTCCACTCTTACCAACATCTTTGCGAAGGCGTGTCAAAACCCACTCACGCTCGTTGTTGGAGAGCCATGTGACGTCTTCTGGGAAATCAGGTATGAAGAAGTAACTATCCAGTCAACGTCAATTCTTTGTCTCCAAGCGGCGCCATATTTACCTCAATATCCCAACTAAACAAGTCAATGCCCCTTCCTTCTCTTCATCAGCAGCATTCCGGCAGAGGGGAAGAGACAACAAACCAAGATGAAGATCCACCGCCAGGCCTTTCTTTTGTCAGCGGATTCCCAGAAAAGGGAAGTAGGGATGCCGGACCAACTTCCCGTGGTATCCGTCCATCTTCCCAATCGCCGAGGCAAGCAATCCTCCAAACGCCCCTGCCAGCGCAGTCGAGATGAAGAAGAAGCTAAATCGCTTTTGTGATTCTTCTCGCCGATACCACATGGAAACAGTGGGGCTAATATCAGCTACCGCCCTGTTCCTTACACGGGGCTAGATGCGGACTTACGGAGATAAAAAGATCCCCTAACCGATCCGTTGTTAGCTTATGATACAATACACTTTGTCAAGTGGAATAGAGTATGTACATACGGAAACAGTCCGGTCTCAAAAAACCCTAGGAAAAATCTGTTAAAATCAGTATCCACTTTCAATATAAATCCATTGTTTTCAACAAAAACCTAGTTGCCAGCAGTCCGAGATAGTTCGTGACAAATCCCTGGAGAAGATTGACCAATCCGAACATGAATACACAGAAGCTTAGGCATCTGTGGGGTTTGAATCGTTTGAGCTGGGAAATTTCATCAACACTACTCCACCATTGTTCTTGGAAGACGACCACCCTACCAAAGCATTTGACGGAATCTACACATTATCAGTATCCACTCCATGCAACATCAGAACAGGAGGGGATTACCTCGAACAATATATACGGGATAAAAAAGATACACAGAGCAAAATTATACTGTGTCCCCTTTAGCTTAAGCTCTTTACTGAGTCCAAACACCGCCGCATTTCTACACGCCGTCTACCGTCAGCATCCACCCACATCTCTATGTCACAAAGCAAGGTAACCTACCCAATATTGACGCGATCCAGAAACGCGAAGAGATAAGCGAGCGACAAGATGGGGAGGATTCGAAGGTCAATCTTCATCAATAACCGATGACCATCCACCTGGCGAGTCTCCGAGTCTGAGCCCGAACCTATCTCGGGGTCTAATTCTGGGCGATCAGCTGTCTAACGTAAGCAGGCAATACTCGAGCTCGCGGGGAGAGGTATCTTACCCTTCTCCGTGGACATTGTTGCGTCTCGCAGTTCCAACGAGAATCGGTGCTGAATATTAATATGCGCCCAGATGTTCTCGTTCCACAATATTATATCGTTCACCTCGGGAGTTCGGTTGGCTGGCTGGTTTATGAACGTAAAGCGAGAGGTAAGAAAGTGTACATTTCCAAGTGGATCCAATCGACGTAATATAATCCTCCGTCGCGGCTACATACATATATAGACTACAGCACCCAATATTTTTAATCCCTCCAGCTTCGTGCATGCCTGAGACACGACAAATAACGGCTGACAATCGACACCAGGATATTATATCCAAGGCGAATGGGGTTACTACCTGTGGCTGCATTCGGGCATAATTCTCTTCGTGGTGTGATGATACAATAAGAATTATTCGGCCGCCTGCGGCCATGACATAACCACCCTGTTCCCCGATGCTTCCACCATGGCAACCCACAGCTTCCAAGTCGCATCTCCCCACCCATTACCCCCATCCCGTTAAAAACACACCAAAATAAACACACCAAGGAGAATCGTTGAGATATTAAGAATGCCGATTGACCGACCCGAGGTTCGCTGTCGTCGGTGATGCTTAGTATTTGGTCGTGGTCTCGGTGCGAAGGTGAGAAGGCGAGTGACGTCATAATATTAGGAGCGCTAAAGTGACAAACGCCACTTCCGTAACCTTAAATATTCTACGAGTGACGACGAAAGGAAAATCCATCTAACCTCGCCTCCTCATGGATTACATCCGTGTAAAATCTACCAGAAATCACCCATACCCGTTTTCCAATAACTCACTGCTCTTGATCGAGAAGCTTGTGGTCGAGTAAGAGAATACCAGTCGTGTTGTTGGAGTGAATGCGAAAACAAGTTGGGGGATGAGCTATAATAGATTGAGAACGTATAGCTTGAATTAGCCGCGGGCGGTACAGGCCATTTTATTTCATCTCATTTGGCATTATAGACATACTTCCCGCAATGCGAGAGCTGAAGGTCTGCTAGATAGCGCGGCTGTAAAAGTTCCTATAAGAGAGACGGCAAGTTGCTTGAAATTGTGCCGGTTATATGCGTTATGGTGAGGAAATCCGTTCGGTGATCTCTGCGAGTCAGCTCGGATCTCGGATATGTAGTTCCAATGCAAGAATCCAGTGCGGCGACCAACAGGGCCAACTCTTGACAAGAACTTCTGGCTTCTTGACTTCAATACGTCGAATCAGCATCTCACCTTATTCTAGAACACATTGCCAGCACGCAGCTCCCGCCATATCAGTAACCATTCCCAAACATTTGCCGTCGACCAAGAGCATCTATGTTGTAAACACTAAGGTCGCAGGCTGGAAACTTGTAGCGTTCGATCGTTGTTTGGTTGTGTCCTAGATATCCACAAAAAGACGCCATTACAAGAAGCTGTTAGGAACAGGTATACTGTATCGTCCGGCGTGTTGTGCATGGAGCTCTGTACAGCCGACACCGCAATATTGACCATAGTTTAAGCCCTGTATATAATGGCAGAATTTATCGCATATGTAAGAGCTGATAGCTTAGCTTAGCCGGCATGGTGCTATAACCACCAGGTGCTGTGAACACTGTGGTTCGAAACCTCATCACGCTATAAACGTCAGCCTTAAACCTCAGGCGCTACAAATGCCATACTGCAGGTTCCAAACCTGCAGCGCTTTCTCTTTTGCCTTTTTGCCCTTCGAGATCTGGCTCTCGGAACCCTGGTGTAAGCCCTGGCGGGACAGTCTGAGACTAGCTAGGCTGACTCGGAGGTTTTGTACAAGATGGTGGAAATCATCACATATACAACAGCTGATAGCTTGGCTTAGCTGGTATGGTGCAATAAACACCAGCTGGCCGGGTGCTGTAAACACCGACCGGGGTTCGAAACCTCATAGTTCTACAAACACCACTGCTAACGCTCTAAACGTCAGGTTCAAAACCTCATATTCATAGCGCTACAAACGCTTGAGCTTAACCAGTGCTACAAACATTAGGTGCTGTAAACACCGGTTCGAAACCCCACGGCGCTACAAACGCCAGGCTTGCAGGTCGTCCATCAAGTGCTGTAAACACCGCAGCCCAGGGTTTGAAACATCACAACGCTCTAAATAAAGGTCAGGACATGGACTCAAAACCTCATGGCGCTACAAACGCTAGACCGCGTGTTTCAAACCTGCAGTTCTCACTCTTTTGCCCTGCTTTTTGCCTCCGAGATCCAGCTTTGATATTATACAAGACGGTAGACGTTGATGCATATACAAGGGCTGATATCTTAGCTTAACTGGCATGGTGCTACAAACACTAGCTGGCTAGGTGCTGTAAACACCGGGTTCGAAACCCCCAAGTCAAGGCGTTCTAAGCGTCCAGACACTGGCTCAAAACCTCTGGCTCAAAACCTTGTGGTTCAAAACCCCATATGTTTGGTGCTTCAAACGCCAGGCCACTAGTTCCAAACCTTTAGCGCTCAAACGTCAGAACGCAGCCCAGGCTTAAAACCTTATGGCGCTACAAACGCTGGACCACAGGCTTCAAACCTGCGTGGTCACTCTTTTGCCCTACTTTTTTCCCTTCGATCCAGCTTTGGGCTGGTACAAGACGGTGGCGGTCGTTGCATACATATACAAGCTTAGCTTGGCCAGTTGGGTGCACTAAACACCATACACCGGGTGCTGTAAACACTGGGTTTCAAGTCAAGGCGCTCTAAACGTCTGGACACAGGTTCAAAACCTCATAGCTCAAAAACTCATAAGCTTGGTGCTTCAAACGTCAGGCCACTGGTCCCAAACCTTTAGCTCTCAAAAGTCAGCACGCAGCCCAGGCTTAAAACCTCATGGCGCTACAAACGCGAGACCGCAGGGTTTCAAACCTGCGTGGCCACTCTTGCCCTACTTTTTCCCTTCGAGATCCAGCTTTGGACTTGTACAATGGCGCCGAAAAGGGCAGGGAACGCACAAGATTACAACCCCATCAAAAGTGACCTGTGCTTAATAACAACGCCCTCGTCGGAGCAGCAAACAATAAATTAAGTTTCTTTGAGATCTCTTTCATATTGCATCCACTACTCACTCCAAAATTCCAACAGCAATGGTAAATTTGTTGGTGCTCTTGAACTTGGTGGTTGCCATGCGTTCCATCACTTATTCGGTAGAGGTCGTTGCATATAGAGTACAGGTGCAATAAACACAGGTGCTTAATGTAAACACCGGGGGGTTGAAACCTTCCAGGAATTTTGCAGTTGCAGCTCTCCACTCCCAGTTAATGTTTCGTTCGATAACATAGCCGTCTGAAGTGGCAATTTCAATATAGCGATAATCACCTCTAGCACAACTAAAAATGCCAAAGGATGTATCGAACGAAATCTTCGAAGAAGTATATCATGTGGGCGTCATCCACTAGATGAGATATCCCGGGTAAGACGAGACTTCTGTACCTACGGGAGGAGATATCCTGCGATCATTTGTGAGAATCCTGGGATTCTGTGAGTGATGACATATGACCGGTGATGCAAGCCACATTGACGAGACAAATCGACCGAAGGTGTGCTAATTCGAGCCCGCGAGCAACACCCAAGTCGCTGACCCTTTCGTTCTATGTATGCCAATTCTTTGCCCTCCAGTCTAACACTTCCTCGATGACGATTGGGTATTGGGGGGCGAACGTAAGGATTTAGGTATATAACACATATAAACCCCAGTACAATGGGTAACCAGGCTCATCTATGTGCTGCGCCAGTCTGATGTAGATATGTACTCTTCGAGCTAAACTTAGAAACTTCCCTTCTAAAAAGAGTTACTTTTTTTTCCTGGTCTGCTGTGCACCGGAACGACGTCGATATCTCTGGACACTAGACGACCACATAGGGATATCCATCAAATTCGGTGGGCCGAATCTAATATTTCTTTTGGAAATGGGATCTCACGGTGTGGATCATTGCTGAGAGAAAGTCGATACACGTTTGTCCTAACATAAATCAAAGTAAAGCCAGCATCTAAACGGACGAACACCCTTTATAATCACAATATCACTCATACCCCGGTCTGTCCATATAACTAAGGGACCGGAAAGAAAGCTCTTCGAACTTGGAAATGTGGCTGGTTGTGGATGTTCGCAGAGGCTTTCGAAAGTGAGGAAAAACGGTATTCGCCAACTGGACCCCTAAGTCCTAGGCCTGTTATCCACAAGTTTATACCTAAGTAGACGCGGGGATGGGGGTACGGCACGGTGTAAGAAAAGTTCACAATACGGGTGCCATGGCCCCAGTCAAATTTTGAAAGTTCAATTCGCGCCAATTAAACTTTGACTTTGATAAAAGACCGTCTACTGGTTATACAGTTTTCTCGCCGCGTTGTTGGACCGATCATATGGCGGCCTTTTGTGAAGCACTTACTTGCCAGTTTATAATAGGAATGAATATCACTGAGAGCGACCAGTGGTTGGCCAACCATAAAACATTCCATCTCTATCTCCGCTCCCTCATTTGCCAATCCCTCAAATCAAACCTCCCCTTCCTCAGATCCTTCGGGTTTCCTTTCCACAAGAACGTTCTCCCTCTAACCTTTCTTCCATCCGCAAACTCAATCAAACACACCGACTCATACATCTCGTCTTCATAAGCTTCTAGCTTCTCCTTCTGTTTGTAATCCTCAACCTCATATACAACACCGCGGACGACACCGTTACACGGTCCATCTAGAAGCGCAGGATACGGACCCCAAAGCTTGCAGTGGTAACCCCTAATGATAGCGTCTTGAGTTATCGGCACATGGTTGACTTCAAGGACTTTGGCGAGCGTGTGTGGATCCGTCAATGTGCCGTAGAAGAAGAAGTAAAACGTCTCTGGAGCCTTTGGGTGGAAGGTGGTATGCTGTACTCTGAAGATTCGAGGAACCTTCGTATCATGATGGAAGGTGAGCGTGAGCGTGCGGCTGCGGGGTGATTAGCTAGCTGTAGCGGGGTTCATTGGGATGACGACTTACCAGGCATGATGGGATACTTGGGAGGTGGATGAAGGAGGTTTGGTGTGGCGAGCGTTTGTGGGGAAGGCGTTTGACTTTAGAATCTTAACCTTAACAATCGTAAAACACATTCAGGAAGTTAGCTGCGGCGATACTTTACAGTGATGGTCATCACAACAACAGCAGCTATGAGTACCTTATCGCTCAGAATATTGGTTGTGTATTTATCATTCAAGATACCCGTTCACCCAGGCACCCATCATCGGCCTCAAACATACCTCACATCTCTCTAACTACAAAAAGATATGCCACAAAGAACACTGCAACAGGGTAAGTAGCAACTTAAAAATTCTAACTCCCTACAAGTAATGCGTCCATTTAATCATCAAAAAAAAAGAAAAAAAACTCCCACCCGATATAAGTATGCCTCCTCCTCCTCTTCTTAAAAACCCGCAATCCTCATCAACCCAAACCCAACCGTCACCACCACGAAAAAGGTAATAAAACTACTCGGTACTCCCCGCGTGATAAAATGCTTCACACTCAAGTACCTCTCCCCTGTCTGCGAGTCCTCCATCATTATCGCCGTCATGTTAGGGAACCCACTTGTTGGTAGACCCATCGCGGCGGAACACATCAGTGCGCTACCCATGACGAGGAGGTTCGGGTGTGGCTCATCCATGGCTGCGCCCACGCGCATGACGATGGGAAGAATGATCAGTGCTGCGACGGTGTGCGAGATGAATGTTGCGATGATCAGGATCATGGCACAGAAGACACAGAGTACGGCGTAGAGGCTGTGGCCTTCGACTTGTTCTTTGATCCCATGTGCGATTGTGTGGAGTAGGCCGGAGGAGTTTACAGCTTTTCCGAGGGACAACCCGCCGGCGGCGAGGATGATGATGGTCCAGAGGAAGTTGTTGAAGTCTTCTTTGCTGAGGATACCGGTGCCGAAGAAGAGGACCAGCGGGATGACTGCAATAACGCCCATGTCGCCAAAGATGTGTTCGAGCGAGTGGCTGGCGCACCAGAGCACGATAGTTGCAATGGTTGTGATGGTGATGAACCATTCCACGCCGGTGAAGGGATCCTTGACGGGGCGGATTGGGACAATAGTTGTGCCCTTCCCTGGGCGAAATGTGACCAGGAGAAGGACCCAGATCAGGAGGATGGAGATGATGCACACCGGAAGTGCGATGAAGAACCATGCTCCCCAACTGGGGGCCGGGCGCATGTTCTCCAGCGCGATAATGTTCTGAGGGCTGGCGATGGGACTTGCCATTCCTCCGATGTTACTAGCCAGGGCGATGCCGAGAATCAGGGCTTTCGAGAAATCTGAGCCGGACGGGAGGTTCCGGAGGAGCGGTTGGATAATGGAGAAACACAGCACGGGGGCTGCGACGTTGGAGATCCACATCGACGCAAACATGGCGACGAACATGTTGGTTACTAGCACTGTTCGTGGCCGCGTTCCGGCTTTAGAGAGGACGAAGGTGGCCATGCGTTTTGCGATGCCGTATTTGCTGAGTGCTGCGGCAAGGGCAAAACCGCCGAGGAGTAGCATGATCACTGGCGTCCACATGGCGGAGAAGATGTATTTGGTGGCTTCCTTGGTTCCCATTCTGAGATGAGGCTTTTCTTCCTGACGTACTATGCGTAATAGGACGACCAGAAAAGGAATAAGCAATGAGGTGACGAATAGGGGAATGACCTGCACGTTCTTATATTAGAGTAACGTATATAAAAAGATTTGGAAATACAAACCTCAGTAGCCCACAGCAAACTGACAAACACCAGCATAGCAAAACAGTTTTGTTGTTCCGGCGTGTCGAATGTCTTCACTTGCAGCAATATTGCAAACACAATGATGATGGCCGTCAAAGTGAAGAAACCCGTCGAAAACAGCCATGTAGGTATTTTTATACTTCCCATGGGCGTTTTTAGCTGCTTCGTGAACATTACCGTGTCTGTTTCATCTCCAGCCAGTTGCTTCTTCTCTATCCCATCTCCCACTAATGGTCCAATATGCGCTGCATGAGCCTTTCTTTCGATCCCTATCATATCCCTCCATACCGTGTTCCTCTCCCACACCACATGCTCCCTCAGATGCAATCGCAGTTCCTTCCTAGCCTCTTCTACGTCGCCGCTAGTGACGAGATTGGCATACATTTCCACGATCTTGTTAATATTCTCATCCAGGTACGCCATCGTGGACGGCTGAAAGCAGTGCATTTGAGCAACCTTCTGCTCAATGTATGAATTCTTGAGATTCCTTTGCAGAATCTTGTCATATTTCTTCAATATTTTGGTAAATCCCGTCTTGTTCAGCTGAGAATAGCTCTTGAGCTCTCGCAGCGCCACAAACAGGGATATAGCTCGCTTCTTGAGAGTGATCCGCTTATCGTAGAACACATTCGTATCGTGCTCCCCTTCCTCGGAATATGCTATTGAAGCCCGTCGCCGGAAAGACATCTCACTTGGTGCGTCAGACGTTATGGATTGGTGTACGTTCCCCCAGCTCTGTCTCCGACCCAACAACCGACCTCCCGGTTCCACGTCATCATCATCGTCGTCGGAATCATCATCCACTCGACCCAACTCCTGAGTACTTCCCCATCGGGAAAACCCGCTACTCGCAGAAGACCGTAACCGTCGTTCCTTGTAGGGGTTATTGTCCGCAAATTCGAGTTGTCCCTGATTATGCTCTTCCGCATCTTTCAGGAGCTGCGCCACCTCGGTCAGCAGCTCAGCCTCTTTGCTCGAGAAGAAACTCGTAATCTTTTCCAGCTCCGCATCCAGAGCTCTCCGGAAGATGCTGTCCGTATCGACATCTTGTGCGATTAGCGCGGAGCGTTCGGGGTCCTGTTGTCCGTCGGCGGCTTTAGCTCGGCTCTGAACGACTTTCTTTTCGAGCGTGTAGATTCTATTTTTCCGGAAGACCTTCGATGTTAGTAGAGCCGCCGCGTTGCGTTGTGTGACAAAGGCAGAAAGGGAAAAGAAAAAAAAAAGGGAAAACCCAACAGTTTCTTTAAGTTGGAGTACGCGATGTAATGGCTACTCCAGTCCGGCACCGCATTGAACTGGATGCTGTGTGAGAACTTCATTCCGGCTTCGGCGGCGTCAAGCCTGCGCTGGAGCTTTCGTGTATCCCGATTCCACTTGTCGTGCTCTCGCTGGATGTGTAGTCGATCCTCGTCGGTGGTGGTTGTGGTTGTGGTGGCTAGAGTGCGTAACTGGATGCTTTCGCCTGCGGGGTGTAGGTGAAGCGGCAGAATGATGGGCGAACGGGCGACGTTTTGATGGGGAGCTGGAAGTAGTGGTGGCTGAGGGCTGTGGTAGTAGTAGCGGTAGTGGTAGCGGTGGTGCTCAGGGCGACAAACGCGGAATGGCAGGTTGTGTTTGATTGTGATGACGCTAAACAGTAGCACAGCTTGGTCTGGTGCCAGCCAATACGATAGGTGGGTTTGGTCTTCCACTTCTGTCTGCTGCAGATGGGATTAAAACCGGGCATTCACAACGCACTGTCGGGTCCGATTCAAAGGTGCGTGTGTGTGCGTGATTTTAATGTTATTCGAGAAAGCCCTTTGCTTTTATTTTTTTTTCATTATTTTTTTTTCTCTGCAAGGCAGCTTCGCACTTGAGCAGTTACTGATTCGGTTCGACAGCAACTCTTCTTCTCCTTCAACCCCTCGAGTTCCCCAAACTCTCTCCACAACCCACTCACCCAACTAGAATAGCACTTCCGATGCGCGCACCCGTTTCTTTTCGTCTGGTCGTACGCGTCCGTCTGACACTTCACCAATAACCGTTGAGCACTGGAGCCCGTGGGATGGATGGATTGACATGACATCACGTGCTGTGGTGGTACGGTGCCTGAGAGCATTCATAAAATGGGTGATAAGATGGGTGATTAGGGCTCGGCGCCAAGTTGGCAGGGTTAGGACTGAACGGATCTTTGTAGAGACTCCATTCTATTACATATAAGTAACGAAAAAGCTGCACCGTGTGGGGGAGGACAGTAGGATCTAGAGCGAGATGGAACGTACAGAGCAAACGGGCGTGCTGCGGAAGAAGGTTCGGAAATTTTTGTGTGCGGACAAAGCCGGTGAGAGAAATCGGTTCCAGTTTTGCATGGTTACACCGCCGCGCAAGAGGAATGAATGGGTCGTTGGGGGTGGGAGAGAAGAGGTCGTCCGGCTGACGTCTATGAATCGGCCCGGAAGCTTCACTTAATTAAGCACTAGCCTTATGACTTCGTGGGATGGATGACACCCACGCTATCATCCGCATAATCAGCATTGGTCCATTCTAAGGCTGCTGCGGTTTCATCCATTCATCCATCCATCCCTGGCATCCGCCACATCACTCATGACTCGTCTGAGATGGTACGCCGCGAGTGACAGGAACTGAGCCGAGTGACAGCGAACTGAGAGATGGATAGATCAGGTAGATGCTTGTTTATACTGCAACTGTGCTGGACTTCTTAGCCTCGGATTCCCATTCCCCCTCAAAACGAAACCCACCTCGTAAGAGTTCCTTCTTTCACGTACATTCTAGTGAGATTTGATGCCGCCTTGAACTGTTGAGGTCTAATGGTGGATTTGGCCAACTCAGGTATAGACTGACATCCGCCTAACTATGGATCCACGAATGGCCCACCGTCTGTATGAGACCTTAGCTTTCATAATAGCTTTCACCAATAGTCTATTGGAAATGGGTGTGAGATATCCAGAAGCGATATCGTATATTACCATCTACCGGTCTTTCTATCCATAATGACAAGAACAAACTGGCCGGTCCATCTTTGAACTCAGGTGCGGGGTCGAGCAGATTTCTAACATATGTTGGGCAACACACAACCAGTAGTCAAATTTCCCTGCCCTCCTTCAGCGGTTCTTACAACATTTTTCAACTCCTCAATATTCCTATCCAAAAATCGGTTTCATGTGCCGTGGTTTTTAAGGGAACTTCACTTGGGATTTTGAACACAGAGAAATAATTTAACCTGGAGAGTAAGTCCTACTGGGGGTATGTATAAAATACTACACTTAGTTCTTACACCACTTGCAGTAATACGACCTCTTCTCCAATCACCTCATCCACATGGAGTGGAGGTTCACCGAACTACCACATCCACTGGATTTTGGCGTCACTATATAACACACTCACCGCCAATATAGCTATTCAAGCTTCCCACCCACTCCATAAATCCCTGAATCCGAAGGCAACGAAGAACCTGGCTATGGCTAGTCCAATGGTTGCGGCGTGTTCTGACGGGGATAGGTTTATGCACTGGGTTTCGGACGTCAGCAGTCAGCACCCTCAAGTTCGATTCTAAATACTCTTAAAAAACCCATATTGTACCCTTTAACCTGCCCATCCGTTCAAAGCGGAATTACCTTTCGGCAACAAACTTCAGCGGGCCAGTACAGTAGCTGTACCTAGCGAGTAAATAAGTATATATCATACGGCTGTAGACTTTGCTCGAGTCTTACGTTGAGAAACTCGAGTAGGCTCATGCCCATCATTAACGAAAAAAAATCCGCCACTACTCCACTCCGACAATCCACCCGAGCAACGTCGAAGCCGGAGCATTATAACCTGAAACAAATTTTTTCGGTTAGCCAGGAACTTTTGAAACGGGAGATTTCCCGGCTCTTTGGAAAAAACCCCCCCCCCCCCCAGGAAGAATTGAGATTTCAATCCAGTTGACGGGTACAAAAAAAAATATATTTCCTCCCTATATATCAGTTATGGTGATGAAGGGGGCATTTTCTGTATCTATCCTCCATTCATCACCGCATAGCTTTTCCAACAACATAAGCTGACAGATTTTTATAGATATCTTCAAATATCTTATCTTAGTGTGGACGGACACACACCTATGTGACTAGACTAAATCCGGCCGCCACTTTAAGATCTACAGATACTTAACCGGCCAAACCAAGATCCACAGATCTATAGACAGATTTTGAAAGCCCGGCCTTAGCGTAGACCTGTCCAGTCACAGCCATATCTGACCGGACTGACCGCATGGGAACACTGATCAACGCAGAACAGTTAGTTACAAAAGATCTAGACGAGACGGGTAGAAATAAGTTTCCGTCGGATCAACGCCGACGTCTACAATAAAGAAGGAATAAAGAACGAACGGTGGTATAAACACAGGGTTGCTTGATTTTGGTAGACGCAAGCTCCTACGGTCTAGGGGGGATATTAAAAACTCGAGCCTCGGTGATCATTAATTGCACATTCCATGTTTCTTGGTTGTCATTCTAGTGACCTGACTATTGGATTCTCTGTTAGAAATTGCGTGGTCTCATTCAATATCACCCCCTAGGGCCCTGGCATCCTTTGTCGTCTTTGTCTGTAGATTGAAATCCAGCCGTAAAGGGACTTTCTCCTGTTCTCCCTCCATTCACACCTGCAAATTAAACGCTTATCTCCCGCCGGACTACCTTCGGGTGCCAGATTCAGAGAGCGGACCGATCCGGGATTGAAAGTGAACGAACAACTCCTACTGCATCATGGGATATCACTCACCAATCTACTCCACAATCCGATTCTACGAGCCTCCGTGTCGTTGTCCTATGTAGTATCATTGACGTCTCTCCGCACATCACCGCAAGCGCGCGTATGGAATAAACCCACTATAAATTCCTTAAAACTTCCCCAAGATATCACCAAACCACCCCCCCCCCCCACCCCCAAAAAACCCACACACAAAAAAAAAAAAAAAAAACAAGGTAAGAAAGAAGCCTGTAAGCTATGTATACCCTCCCTCTCCCTCCCTCCCTCACTACCTCTCCGTCGTGAAATAAATAAATTATACAAGTTACAACACTAGTACTGGCTCCGGATCTGGATCTCACACACTTAATGAACGCTCACTACAAGAAAAAGAAGAAGAAAAGAAGAAAAAACACCATCCTATGCTTTTACTACTACTGCTTTGCACCCCTCACACAAAAGAAAGGAAGGAACGAAACTCGACTCGACAACTAAAAAAAACCTAGGGGTATAAAAGAAAAACCAACGGGTGCATAACGTAACCTACGAATCAACCACAAACTCCGGCCTCGTCGGTGCCTCCCTCAACGTCAAAAACTTCATTCCCTTCCTCCACGTCCCAGTAGTAGTAGTGCCCGTACTAGCCCCAGTAATCTCCACACTTCCCACTCCCGAATTACTTCTCGAGCTATGACTACTACTCCCTTCACCACCAGTCTGCGACCACCTCCTCCCACTACTACTTCCTCCGCCCCCCAACTCCGGCCCAACAAGTCTCACCTCCGGTGGTCGCGAAAACTTGGGATTCTTATTCCCCAGGATAATCGGGACTGTGACTTCAAGGTCTCCTAACGCCGATCTTGAAGCTGCGGAATACCAGTGGCTGCCGGAACTCATGGGTATAGTGATCTGAACGAGGTGTGTGACACGGAAGTATAGGGAGCGGGATTTTGCGATGATGGCGCTTGTGTTGTCGATTGATTTACCCTTGCTGCGACTGTTGCTGGTACTGCCGTTGATGATGATTTTGGGGTTTGGTGAGGTTGGGGTTGGAGATTCTGGGATGTCGTTGTCGTTGCGGGGGTCGCCGAGGGGGAGGGTAGTGGTTGGGAGGAGGGAGTCGGTTATGAAGGTTTGGAATGGTGGGAGGGCGACTGTTATCATTTTCACGAGTTCCAATCCGCCGGCGAGACCAGTGTCTTGGTTGATAGGTGGGGATGAGCCATCTTTTTTTTCCTCGGGTTTGATGGGAACCGTTTCGCTGTGGTGGAGGATAAATTTCTTCCCTGTAAGAACTCGGAGGTGCTCTTTCCCCACAACTTTCATCTTCATGGGTTGGTTTTCAACCTCTGTGCCGTCGTCCTGTTGCCTTTCTATGGCTTCTCCATCTGGACTTTCACCAGCCAAAGCTCTGGTTTCTACAACCCTTGCGCCAAACCCCTTCGGCAGCGGTAGGCCATTCCTAATCTGCAAGGTAAACTTCATGACAATATTATCCCCCGGTAGAAACCGACTGCTCGGCATTTCGATAGTCAATTTTGCAATCGTATTGTTATCCTCATCCGTAATCCTAGTAGTCCTCTCGATCGCTGACGACAACGTTGAAGGATGTGGTTTATCGATGACAGGCGTACTATTACTCGACGCATACAATGGAATATCCGCCGTAGTAAGCGTCAACTTCGGTCCTCTGACCCTTGGAGTACTACTACTCGTCGTTGGAGATCCCGGGGATCCGGGAGGATATAGCGTATACGCGCTACGATTATCCGGTTTTTTAAAGCTGGTCTTGTCGCTAGATTTCTTCTTCCTCATACTTGGCTTCCTCGATATCAACGGAGTTTCGAGTGACGGATCAACGTAGGGTATAAATGCGATCCGGAGAGGTTTGGTGCGATACTCCATGATCTCTGTCGTATGACTGAACGGCAACGTCTCTCTCGAATCCGGACGATCATCCACCGCCAGCTTAGCCGAGAAGCTGTACGAGATGAGGGGACGATCAGAGGTAGGAGGGAGATTAACGTGTGGAAACCGGAAAGCAAACAAAAAGCTCCTCAAACCCTCTTGTATCAAATCTGTCCACCCCCATCATTAGTATCTCCTCCACATCACCACCATATATGGAACCCACCTCCGGAATATAAATCCCTAAACGCCGAGATAAAGTTCACAAACTTTCCCTCGACCTCAGTAACGCCATAAAACGCAATCGTAACCGTAATCCCCTTCAACGGCTTCTTAACTCTGAACGTCACCTGCCCTATAACATCACACACACACATCAGCCCCCAACCCAGTCCTCCATCACTTCACTCCCTCCAAAAACAAACCCACCATTAAATGTCGACACAGGTCCAAAAACACTCTGTCCCGCCCTCCCTCCCAACTCCTCCACCTTAAAATCCTCGATCCTAACCTCCTTCCCCAGGCCCCTCCTTATCCTATTCGCAGACACGACTTTCGCAGCAACAGCCTGCCACGCACTCGAAGGGGTGCGTCCGGCGACCATGTCGAGTTCTGGTATCGCGAAGGCACGTTTCCGGTAAAGTAGAGGTATCGACTGTCTCCGCGGTTGCACAATATCCTGGGTTGTGATGACTTCGACGTCCTCTTCGTCGTCGTCGTCGCTTTCCGGTGGTGGTGGAGGTGGTTGTGGGGAGACAGACCGGGTAAGTGGACGACAGAATGCTCCGTCGAGGTTAAAGTTGGGGATTTCAGGAAGGTCTTCGAAGGCTGGGGTGAGTACCGGTGGAGGCTGGATGGGATGTCGTTCGGGTGGACGGAAGCAGCAGAGAGTACTACTAGCCATGATGGGGTGGTTAGCGATATTACCTAGAAAACGGTGACGATGGAGGAGGAGGACGACGACGACGAGGGATGCAGAATAGTAAAATGCCCATACGAACGAAGTAAAAGGGTTTGCTGGCTGTGGTAAACAAACGATGAAGCTTCAGAGAACGAAGCTATGGAGTACGCATCTCCCACTTATGTCTGTAGGTAGCTACCTAGCTTCGGGCACTTAGGCACATCCGTCGTCAAAGGCAGGTGTCGGGTTCGGGAACGCACATGCCTCACACATACCTTTTTAGCACAATCAGCCCAGCCAGCTTCAGATTCTCTCTCTCTCTTTCTCTTCCTCTCTCTTTTGTATGTTGCAGCGCAGTGTAGTCAGTGAGTGTGTCTCACGATCCGGATCTCTTCAAACACGACCGAAGCTTTTTGGTGCGCGCGCACGCGAGGCAGCATATATGGGTCGTGCCCAGAACGAAAACCAATAACCTTTCCACTTCCCAGCAATTCTGCCTTCTGCCCTGCCTCGCTTAAACCAACTCACCTTGCTGCAATCGTTTTATTGGTCCAGTTTCAGCTGTGCAGGCTCGGGCGGGGGAAGGAAAAGAAAAAGAGATGGGGTTTTCGGCGGTGCGATGACGAACCGACTGGAATGGCAGTAAGCCCGCCTGTGATGTGGCAGAGAAACACCCCACAAAACCCCTGCTTTCTTAATGCTCGGCAATCCCACTTATTGCTTTGTTCTTTTTCATGCGTTGTAACGTGGCAAGCCTTACTTCTCCTAGCCGCCGAAAGTAGAGAGAGAGTGGTGTGTTTCTTCGATCGCGCGCCCCCCCAATCCATCCCCCTCCATCGCGAACGGCGATGAGGAGGAGGTGGTGGTGGAGATATGAAACACGGTTCACCCTTTGCCGTCGTCCAAAGGGTTAGGGAAAGTTCTTTAGCTTCTACCAGCTTGATGGGGCCTCCCGACGACATGTGGATTACTGAACATCTGAACTCTACCTAGACTACGATTTCTTCGACGCCATCCGCCTGTACATAAACTTGGGGTTTAGATTCCATAAAAAATTCCCCGAAATTCCGTGGGTTTGGGTGCGTGTTTGAAGCCACAATATTGTGGCTGAAAAGAAAGTCGTATAAAATTCCAGATCACACTCTCGAAGTCACTACTCTCTCTCCAACCGGAGTACAATCATTCCTTCAAACCCGCCGTGAACGCGTGCTTTGTTTAAGTTCAACGGTGGTCTCGCTTTGTGGCTGGAAAAATCAGTGCTCGATAATGTTCCTTTCATAAGAGATCTTTCTCAGCTATCGCTTTCTGAAAAAGTGAGATTGTCTTTTATGGAACCAGAAGGTGTCACTTGAAGAGCTACATTCGTCATACCTTAACACTCGTTACAGCAGCACAAAAACCCCTCATGCACAGAAACTTCTCTCAACGGGTGGGTGAGAATCCATGAAATTCTGCCCACACTTACGACTTTACCAAAGCCACATCTCCCAGAGACGAAGGAATCCATTGACCTTCAGAAATCATCATCCATATACTTTATCATCTCTCAAATTCTCCCCACATTGTCAAACCAAAAACACCCAAACCCCAATATGCTTGCTTTACTTTCAGTTCAACTCCCGCGCGGATCATCTAAAAGAAAGAAAAGAAAAACGAAAGAAAAAAAAAAAGCTATATCAAACAAAAAAGAAATAGTAAAACAAATCATCTTATCATGACGTTCATGAAACCTGTTAACTCCAAACACCAATTTACACAACAAAATTCTGCATCGCATCACATATACACCCCCCATCCCCCATCCCCCCCACCCTCCCCCATATACCGCCCACCCCGCCCACACTACCTAATACCCAAATACTTCCTCACCCTCCCACTCATACTCTTCGTCCCCTCCTCTCTCGCCGTAACCTTCCTCGCCCCCGCACCACCCGCACCGTTTGTCCCCGTACTAACCGCGACCTCCGTCGGTTTCGGCGGCCACGAATCATCACTCTTCCACCCCTGCACCAGGGCATCAATCATATTCGCCAGATTCACCGGCACCGGTAATTCCCCCGCCCTCACCACACATCTCTGATAAATATCCTGGTACGCACTTGGCGTCACAAGCCTCGTCATGGGATTCTGCAAAAACCTACTTTTCCCAACCGGCACCCACCCTTCCGCGTCTGCGCCTGTCCACTGGTCCCGTCGACGCAGCCATGTACGGAGTCCCGGGTTTTCACGCATCATTTCGCGTTCGTGGCGGCGACGGAGACGGCGTTGGGAGGGAACGGAAGAGGGTGAATCCCATTTGAAGGGGTTACTACTACTACTGCTCGGGACGGGGATTTCGTAGTCGCTGTCGTCGACGCGTTGTTTCCAAGTTCCTTGGGATCGGAGGGGTTGTTTACGTTTACGTTTGCGATGTGGGGAGTCGGAGGAAGCTGGGGGTGGGGGGGTTGAGGGACGACGGTAGGATAGGGCGCGTTGGAGGGTGATTTCGGTGCGGTTGTTTTTTGTGCGAGACTTCCGGGGGGCGTCGTCGAGGTCGTCGGAGTCGGAGTCGGAGTCGGAGGATTCTTCGGTGGAATTCCATTCTTCGTCCCAGCTGTCGATTGCTTCTGCTTCTTCCTCGGGAGCGGGGGAGTCGGCGGTATCGGCGGTGGGACGCCACGCGCCTAGCACCCCCGAGCGGCTGAAGGTGCTAGCGGCACTGGCGGAGGAGACAGCGCGGGATAACGGGGTGGCGGGAGGCGCGGGTCGGGCGCGGGGTGGGACGTATTCCCAGTCTGTGCGGACCTGGGAGAGGATGTCTTTGACGTTCCGGATTGCGTCGGCTTTTTGTTGGCGGGAAAGGTGGACGGAAGAGGAAGAGGAAGGGGGGGATGCATCGTTGTTGGTGGTACCTGACATTATTGAAATTATGGCCAGTCGATGATGATGAGGACGATCAAGAAGGATGGAGGAGGAGGAGGAAGCCGAGATTTG
The DNA here is from genome assembly GCA_014904905.1 of Wilcoxina mikolae CBS 423.85. Classification (NCBI taxonomy): domain Eukaryota; kingdom Fungi; phylum Ascomycota; class Pezizomycetes; order Pezizales; family Pyronemataceae; genus Wilcoxina; species Wilcoxina mikolae. The sequence goes on along the minus strand of MU122098.1, from coordinate 993,305 downwards.
CGGTGGCACTGGGGGTATTGTAGCGGCGGATCCGTCGTCCGACTTGGTTAGGGTGGTGATGGGCGATGGATGGTGGTGGTGGTGGCAGGTGAGCACCTGGGTTGGCAAGGCTGTTTCGCACGGGGCTTTTAAATTAAGAGCCGCATACAGATATCATAAGTAGCCGCAGCACGATGATGCAAATATCTTAATATGAGGGGTCGGTCTCGCTCCGGTGCACAGAACGCGGGGTACATGTGTGCTGTGTGGGTGTTGCAACAAATCCAATTAACGCCGCGTACAAGATGTACGGTATTACCGGTATTCTATTGCCATGCAACATAAAACATTCTCATCGACAAACTGTTACATGTCAGTCACCCCACCTCCTGCCGGTCCTGGAACAACCAAACCAACCTCAAAACCCCCCACAGCAAACTAGCGCAAAGGGTGTATCATCAGACCCGCCAACTTGCTTGCTTGCAGCACGCCACAACAGAGAACAGGCAAGTACAAGCAAAGTAAGTGTCCAAATTGAATGCTCCTGTCCCCCTGGGAATCAGTTTAGGCAGTCTCGAACGTGTAAAATAACCAGTTAGGGCGCTCTCTATGTAGTCTGGATTTTCTCAAACCTCGCAAACTCTCTAGGACGCTGTCCCACTCTTTGAATTCATAAAATGCAGTGCCTAGGAACCATCTTCGGAGCATTTTCACCCGGTGTCCCCGAAAAATGCCCAAACCCCAACCCGGGTTTAACACCTGCATGGCTTCGGGGATATTAAAATACCCTGGAATTTTACCCGGTTATCTGTCACTTTTTCATAGCCGTCCCCACGGCCACGCCGGGTGAACCGAAATGGCAATACGCGGGACTTCTGATTTCTGATCCAAGCCTGACATATTCTAGAAGCTTAAGCCGCTCCGGATAATCATGTAACTCTAGCCACAATGTCAGGCGTGATAGTAGTTTCCATCATATCAATACTCGTGTTCTCTAATGATTCGTGCTATCGTAGTGTAACTTCCTCCATATGTTGATGGGCCCATTTCTGCCTGATTATGGTGATGGGTTCCTAGCCATCCAGCCGAATGAGAGTCAGTACGAGTACGGCACGACGTCCCATCTCATTTTCCTGACCCAGGCTCGGGAGAAACAGTGCCTCCATAGATCTTGTAGCCTTCAGCCTTCCGTAAAGTCTCGGGTTTAATGGTTACCACCATCACAAACCCCAGGAACACCAAGCTCAAGTCACCCCCCTCCCCCCATCTCTGCCACTTATGTTTCTAGCCTCCTAGCCTTAGACAAGCCTCCCCGTTACTTGTCAACTCGACCCGTTTCCTCGGTATCAGTATCAACACAAGGCTTGACCCGCATGTCTGCGAGGCGGATAGATAACACGCGGGGCGGGTCGGAGCAGGTCATGTCTCAAGTTTTGCAATTCCGCAGCGTGTTGAAGTAGTTGGATGTTCTTTTGGAAGGAACGTTGTCTGGACCAGGATGGGAAGCGGGAGACGGGATGCAGGCAGAGCATAAAAAAACCAATCACTATGATTCAGAGAGTCACCTATCATACTTAAATACAGTTCAGTTACCACACTAACTACTAAGTACTAAGTACAATACACCCACTTTTGTAGAACTTTGAATACATAGCAAGCCTCAGAGCCTGGGGAGCTGGGGAAGTGGGGAGAAAAAAAAAAAAGTAAAATCAAAATCAAAAAACTCCTTGCCGCTTGCTTTTGCACGAAAGTACAGCCTGAAAGATAGAAGAATCCGAACACAAAAAAAAAAGAAACCGTAGAAAACAAAAACCACCGAAAAGGTATGAAAAAAGGAAACAAAAAAATACAAGTATCGTGTAGAGTATCTCGGGACAAGCACACGATGAAAATGAACCCCAAAAAAGAGAAAAAAAAACAAGATATCTTTGTTTACTATCAACTCATCATCAGGCACCCACACCTGCCACCTCTCCATTGCTCTTTCCGTTCTGCGTCTCGGTAAGATTCCACCTTCCTTTACCCCATCCACCCTGCTTCCCCATACCCCCTCTTGAAGGTGGTAGTTCACCCCACCTTCTCACCCATTCCCTTTCGTCCAGTCGTCTCTTCTTGCTGCCACCGCCGCGACTCTCGGCCTCACCCGCTTCCACCCATTCCATATCCCATATCGAATACGACATTCCATCATGAATAGTATTCCAACTCCTACTCTTTAGTGCGTTTTTGACCGAACCGGTGTACCTTTCCAACGTTGGCAAAATCAAGAGATTTACCAGTAGATCCTTGCCGGGTGGGATTGTGGGACGTTTCTCTTCATTCTTCTTGGTTGTTGTTGTTCCATTGATCTTCCATTTTCCGGAGGCTGGAGTAGTTGGGGATGATGAGGCCGAAATCGATCCCTTCAATATAATCTTCCTTCCTGTCTCTTTCACAAGTGCTGGATCCACATCCTCCGGGAGATAACCCGGAATCTTGCCCGTGTGAATCAACACGGCCAATGTGTCCGAATCATCCGTGTACACCTCAGTACCCCAGATGCATCTCCTCCTAGTGACGTCCCGTCTGTGAGAATCACTCAAAAACCTTTTAGGTATCCGGACTTGGAAGATTGAATTTTCTCTTCCTTCGAACCTTGGGAGTAGAGGCTGTGTTACAGAGTACCCTTCCTTTGGTGTGGGTGTAGGAAGGTAGACTGTCGAACCCAAATAATTCCGGGGTTTAGACTCGAGGGATGCAAGCACCTTGGACGAATCGATAAGAAGTGTTGTTGCAATTTTAGATAAGGATGACTGATTAGCCGATGTTCCCGCAAGGTGTTGGGAAGCAGGCAAGGGCGTGTTGTGGTGATGATGAATATGAGTATGAGCGTGGTGGTGGTGTGTGTGAAGTGGAGACTTCGAGCGTGCTGACGCAGAGACCTTTGGTGCATCGAGATTGATTACGGAGGGCTGCTCATCGTGGTGATGATGATAGTGATTGGGATGACTAGATCTAGTCTGTTAGTTTCAGGGTCTAAGCGAAGGCGGGGACAGAAGCACTGACTGAGGATGTTGATGGTGGTGATGGTGTCGTTTCTTCTTCTCCGCTTTGGACGAATTATCATCATCTTCCAGATTTCTTTTCATTCCCATTCCCCCCATCATTCCCATGCTCAACTTCTCCCTGCCTTCTCTCTCCTTCTCCAACACATCCTTCGACAGGTGGTCATTCCAACCCAGCCCTAACCCGGCACTGCGTCTCGGTGGACTGTGATATGCGAGCGCAGAATCGGTCAGTCTCATAATCCCATCCTTATCGCGGACAATTCCGTCTCTGTCCTTCCCAACCCGTTCCTTACCATCCGCCATAAGGCTGGATAGAGGTCGATTCAAACCACGCTGTTTCAGTGCATCCTCCGCCCTGAGGGGTTCGTCACGTCCCCCCGATGAAACCTCTCTCGAAGGAGGTTTGAAGCGTTGTGGCCGGGCGTCTCTATCTCGAGCATCGTCACCCACGGTGGGCAGAGGCAGACTTGGGCTGATGGAGAATGGGCTAGGCGGCATCGATACAGAATATCCAGAGAATGGTTGCTGATAGCTTTCCCTGGGGGTGGTGGCTGTAGAACCGGACAATTGGGAGTGCGAAGACCCAAACCCCTGAGAACCAGCGGTGGAAGTTGGCGGAAGCGACATGGGAGTAGGGGTTGATATGGACGCAGAAGGTGGTGCCGGAGACTGTTGAATCCCATTCTGGTATCTAGATGTTATTGTCATTCCATAAGGAGGATGTGAGCTGGATGTTTGAGGGGTCTGTAGCTCCATCTGCCGGCTACCAAACGAATGCAGACCGCCGAACCTTTCTCTTTCGTTGAACCGATCTCGTTCACGCTCACGTTCTCTCTCCCTGTCCCTCTCCCTCTGTTCCCTTTCCCTCTGTTCCCTCATCCTCTCCCTCTGTTCTCTCTCCCTCTGTTCGCGTTCCATCTCTTCCCGTTCACGTTCACGTTCTCTTTCCCTTTCCCGCTCCCGTTCAAGCAGTTGCCTCTCTCTTTCTCTCGCCTCACGTTCTCGGAGTAGTTGCTGCTGTCTTTCCCGTTCGCGCCACTCCCGTTCCAACTGTCTCTCCCTTTCCAGCTGTCTCTCCCTGTCTCCATACATCATCTCCCTGTCGGAAAGGCTTCCCGATCGCATGTGTCTGGGCGGGCCATCATCCCGCACTCCAGGTAATCCGTGAGGCTGAGACTGCGGTCGTGGCGGCGGCGGCGGCGGTGGTGGTGGTGGTGGCGGTGGTGGTGGAGGAGCACCCCGTTGACCAAAGCTCGGCATGCCATACGGCGCCTCGCAATCCAAAGATTGCGTGGAATGGTGTTGCAATCGATGGTGAGCATTGTATACGTCTGGAGGCGTGACGCGACTTTGTTTTGGTCCGGGTAAACCTTGTATCGAGGTTGTCGCGCTACTTGGACTTGTTGATTCCCGACTGCGGTCGATTGTAGTAAACTCCGGAGTAAAGGGCGCTTTCAGGGGAGACATGTCTGGTTGACGACCGCTTGACGGGGTTGGCGGGGGTAGTGGCCCACCATCGAGCATGGAGGAGATTGACATGGACGGCCGGTGTGGCAATGGTAGTTCTCGTGTGGATGCAATTCCTGACCCTTGACTGAAGCCAGAGGGCGGTGGTCCTGCGGATGGGTGCTGGTGTAAAGTAGATAATGAAGGAGGAGGTGGTGGTGGAGGTCGCAATGGCTGAGAATGGGAAAGCGAGGTGCGATGCGGAGAACTAGGAGGAGGCATGCCGCGAATATGCTGTTGCTGTGAATGATGGTGATGTGTTGATTGCGACGAGGTCTGCGGCGGCGGCGGCGGCGGCGGATGCTGTTGATGCGACTGCGACATGACGGGATCTTGTGGGGGACCTGCATCACGCCTTTCAGTTAATTTCGTAATCGCTTGAATTTTTTAAGTAGAGTTTAGCGTCGCCCCAGATAAGCGCGACTTAATGCGTCGAGTGATTTTTTTCTTTCACAACCACCAGATTGCGACAGAACGGCGAACATACCTCGAGCGATGTGGGGAGAATTATGGTAGGAAGGAGTGCGGCGATGGCCGTGATTGTCTGGAGTAGACGTCCGGTGCAGTGGTGGAAATACAGGAGAGCCGCGGTTCGAAGTCGGATTGATGGCGGCGCCGTTCGGAGGTATTGGTTCTGTTTTGGAGTAAGCTCAGCCAATGACACAAACGCGACAAGAATGAAGTTCCACACTAGATAAGAGCAAACGGCTCTAGAGTAGGGTGGAAGTCTAACGGGGTTCACGTGGCTGCCATATTTTGGTAGCACCCAACATGACATCCCAATCCCCTCTCGTCACTGCAGAAAGAAAACACGGTGGGTCCACTAACCATGTCGCGACGGTGTCGCCTGTTGCTGCGGCTGTAGAGAAAGAGGCGGCGGTCCAGGGCGATAGCCCGATCCGGGTCCGTTCATTCTGTCCAGTTCCGGGGACCGTGAGGATTCGCCATAATGTTGCGACGGGGCGATTCCGGCGTGATGTGGAGATGGAGGTGGAGGCGGTGGTGGTGGATGCGAAGAGGATTGGTGAGGAGTGGAATGTCCATAGAATCCCTCGGTGGAAGGAGTCCGGCCATTCATCTTTAGTCGCTTCGGAGCTGCGGAATACGGCCGATCACGTTCGACCTCGGAATGTGGTTGTGTAGGGGGGAGGTGTTGAAGGTGTTGTTGAGAATGTTGAATGTGATTTGCAGCGGGACGAGGCGCGTAAGAATGATGAAGATGCGAAGAGGGATTAGGTAGAGGCGGTGGTTGCTGTGGTGGTGGTTGTGGTTGCGGAAGTGTATGATGGGGTGCGTGTGCGTGTGCGTGTGAGAGCGAGGCACGCGGTTGAGCCGTTGAGAAATGACGAAGTTGATCCATGATTAATGGGTTAGTGTGTCAGTCTAGGAGTTTGGGTGTGGTGTGTGTGGTGCGGTGGGTGTGGTGCGGTGGGTGTGGGGGATCAGGTCGATCGAGGGAATACGGGGTGGTCGAGTTAGGGAGAGAGGTTCGTCCGGACACGCTTCAAAACAACAGGACGAAAACAGCACGACACGAGAGGCGGAGAAGATGGCGATGGAGGAGAGAGACGAGCAAGGCAGGGAAGGTAAGTGGAGGCGGAGAAAGGACGGCGGAAAGAAAGGGAACGGACGGATGCGCTTCGAACGCACAGACAGCAGCAGCAAGAGGCAACAAGCGGCAAGGGCAAGTCGAGCCAATAGCTGGTTAATGCGGATGACAGCCCGCAGGGAATGACGGTGGAAGAAGAGGAGAAGGAAGAGGAGAAGAGGTGGAGGAGGAGGAGGAGGAGGAGGCAGTAGAGAGAAAGAGGTGGTGGTTGTAGAAGTGGTGGTGGTGGTGGTGGTGGTGGTGGTGGTAGTGGTGGTGGTGGTGGTGATGATGGCGATATGAATCAACTGCTTCTGTTGTTGCTTGCTGCTGCTGCTGCTGCTGCTGGGTTGCTAACTCGCTGCAGAAATTCAGACGGACGGATGCGTGAGCAACGAACGGGGGGAGGAACGAGAGTGAGTGAGTGAGTGAGTGAGTGAGTGAGGGAGTGAGTGAGGGAGTGAGTGAGTGATATCTGCACTCGATTGCCATCTCGTCCGTCTGGTCGGTCTGCTAGAGCAGGTTATTCTGCTCGATCTCGACCCTATTCTCGTCTTGCTGTCGAAGCGAGTCTGCTCTGGCTTCTGGCTGCTAGAGACTTTCATACTACCGAAAGTTCCCAAACTTCTCCGCATCCCCCCCAAGCGGTAAACACACACTTTTTAGTTAAAGCAACTTTATTTAGTGCGCCAAAACCGTTCTCGGAGTCCTGCCCTGTGAATCAATCTCGTCTGTCAGCAGCAGCACATCGCTCCGTGTCTCCATCCCATCCATCCATCCACGATGATCCATCCATCCAACTTATCCATCCATCCAGCACCATCCACTGGCTGCCACCGACGGACTGCCCAACTGCCCAACAGCCCACCCGATCCACACAGCAGCACGATTCACCCAGTCCGTACCACCATTTTTGTATCTAGAACGTCCAAAACACGCAGCCCCCACCTTGTCCCCTCAATAGGCCCACCCTCCATCATCATCATCGCATGCGATTGAAGAAGCGGCAGAAAAAAAAAGGCTCTTTGTTTCTGCGCCTGCTGTGCGTTTCCGATTTGTGCACCGTCAGAAGACGAGGGACCCAGCCAATCGGATCTCCCTGCCTGCCTACTTCTCGGTGCTCCCTTGATCCTCGTCCGTCACATCACATCACATCACATCACATTACATATTACGTTGCATGGTACTTTTTTGCTTTGCTATCAACCCAAACACCGCACTCGCCTCGCCCACCGCTGTGAGCCTTCCGCTCGGGCGTCTGCTGCTTGCTTGTACCTAGGCTGTAACACACACACACACACAGCCAGACAGCTCCCTTGCCCTGAAAATCCCACTCAATCAATATTCTACATCCCCCCCTCCCATACATCCCCCCCCCTCCCCCCTCCTCCTTAACAAAACCTCACTTCCGCGCTCTATTATCGGCTATAGCTGTTGCGATTGCGCGGTCCTTCCTTCCTTCGAGAACACATAGGTACTTCGTATGGAGTCACCTCCTGCATCCTCGGTAGCTCACAGCTTGTCCGGCCCCTCCTCATCTCGGAGAGCTCGATCTCCGGCACTTTCACTGCCTGTCCCAGGAGCACCCTCCGCGTCGCTGGCTCTCTACAAAGCACGGGTACGGGCCGCCTTTGTCGGGGCAAACCCCCGGGTGTGCGCTGCGTTTTTCCTTTTTGGTGAGCTTTGAGCGATCTCTCTCCTCCCCTCCGAGAAGTAATTACCAGAGCAAACCTTTGTCTGCCACCCCCCCCCGGAGCACTCTCTAATCGGTTTCTCTTACAGGTCTCATCAACAATGTCCTCTACGTCATCATCCTCTCCGCAGCCCTCGATCTGGTGGGCCCGACCCTTCCCAAAGCCATTGTTCTCCTGGCCGATGTCGTTCCTTCGGTATTCGTGAAGCTCATAGCCCCCTACTTTATCCACCTCCTTCCCTACCGCATCCGCGTCTTGATTCTCGTCACGCTCTCGTTTGTTGGAATGCAGCTGGTGGCATGGCAGGAGAAGCTTCCAGCGCGGCTCTTTGGAGTTGTCCTGGCGTCAATCTCTTCGGGTCTGGGTGAGCTGTCGTTTCTAGGAATGACACATTTCTACGGGCAGTTTGCGATACCGTTTTGGGGCAGTGGTACGGGGGCTGCTGGGCTGCTGGGAGCCGGTTTGTATGTTTGCGCTACGAGCTGGATTGAGATGTCGGTGAGGGCAAGTATTATGACTTTTGGGTTCTTACCGGTCATAATGCTGGTGGCATTCTTTGGGGTGCTTCCACAGGGTCCGCTAATTTCCACACGTAAGGGGTATGTGCCAATTGCGGAGCAAGAAGGGGAGGACGTGGTTGGCGATGAAGATGGAAGTCTCCTAGCTTCCTCCATGCACTCAGCCAGCGGCCACACATTTGCAGCCAGAAGTTCACCAAAGGGCGATTGGCTTCATGATCTCGCAATAAAGCTGAAAAGGACAAGCAAGCTCTTTTTCCCCTAGTCCGTCCATTTACTCTTCACATTCAAAAAACCATAGCTAACTTGGCCGTCTGCAGCATGCTCCCACTACTCCTTGTCTACATCGCCGAATATACCGTGAACCAAGGCGTTGCTCCAACTCTCCTTTACCCCCTCTCAAAGATGCCATTCGCCCACTACCGCGATGCATACCCCATGTACGGCACCGTTTACCAAATCGGGGTGTTCATATCTCGGTCCTCAACACCCTTCATACGCGTGCGCGCGCTTTATCCACCAGCTTTCCTCCAAATTATCAACCTGGCAGTACTGACACTGCACGCAATGTTTGATTTCATCCCCAGCATATGGATCATATTTGCCATTATATTTTGGGAGGGCCTACTCGGCGGGTTGGTGTATGTCAATACGTTTGCAGAGATTACGGATGTGATGGAGGGTGAGGAGAGAGAGTTTAGTCTCAGTGCTACTACGGTATCGGATTCTGCGGGTATCTGTATTGCGGGATTCATATCGTTGGGATTGGAGCCGTTCTTGTGTGGGTGGCAGGTGGAGAGGGGAAGGGAGTATTGTAGGATGACTTGATGGGATATTTAGATTGTGGTGGGCAGTGGTATTCGGAGTTGGTGTTTTTTCTTGCGGGAGTAAACGGAGTTATACAATGATTTATAGAGGACTTCTTTAGTATGTTTCGATTTCATAAACTTAGAGACCCCCTTCGTCGTGTCCTTAGAACGTGTCCGCCATGAATTCGTGTTCACGAGTGAGAATTAATGGATGATGATGGATGGAATAAGTTTATATTCTCCATCTGTAGAGGAATCTCATTCATATATACCGTCCGATGGGTGACAGCGTTTGCTTCTATATTTTCATTCTAGCCGTCATCACACAGCAATATCCACCGTTGTATGTAGACCACATCATCACCATCACCATCACCATTCCTCTTAAGAAGCCGATAACACTCGCCGACGGAATCCGAGTGTGGAAATCGGTACCGTTTTGTGGTGGCCGAAGCATAAATAACCTCTCGACTTCAGCGTCGGGTCCGCAATGCACACGGCGACGTTCAAGAATGTCAATGCAGCCTCTTCAGCTCTCCATCATCATGCACTGGTGTTCCATTGCAGAAGCCATGGGACGTCACGAGGTATGTACTGCACGCCTTCGTAGACATTGGACTGCGAAGGTGGCTAGGATGAAGATGGTGGGAGGCAAGTCTATATCGTGGCCGAACTGTTTGTTAGAAGTTTCATTGTGGTGCGGTTTAAGTGTGAACCGAAGGCCTTCCATCGCAAGGAACCACGCAACGAGCCGTGATCGTGATTATCTGGACGTCATAACCGGGCTTGGAAGCATCACATCACGTCGGCGAATCTTCGCCAAGTCCAATCTACCCGTTGTAACTAGCGTGGACGGACTATCTTCTCTCCATCATCCCTCAGCCTTTCTCTTCCTTTACAACCCACTTTCTCTTTTCCTCTCAATTCTATACTCACAACTGCACACAGCATTCGTTTTTACGGTATGTCCCCCCTCTCCCCTTCCCCACCCTGAGAGCCCGCCCTACCGCCCTACATGATGAAGCAAATATTACATTCACAGACCTGTTCTGAACACAAATACCGTGTGGATCGATAATATACCAACTGCTGTCTGATTTTTTGACCTTTTTTGATGGTGTTTCTTTTGAGATATGGTTGGTTTTGATGGAAAGCTGACGCGACTTAAAGGTTGAGAATAAAGAAGGTGATTGATCACGGAGGATGGGGAGTGAGGGGGATGAAGATTGATGGGGTCTAGAGGGATGAAGATGAGGCCTGGACTGTGTGTGTAAGAAATATATAATCCTTTGGAGAACATAGGTGATGTGATGTGATGTGTCTTCAATTGTATTCGTTCTGTGGGTTTTAAAAGATTCGTTTCCTCAACAACTTGTGTACATACGAAGTCATGCTTGTTTGGCATTCAAACCCTCATGATCTCAACTGGACACGACAGATGCTGTCATATACCAGATGGCTTGTATTCGCTTCATCAAGCTCGCAAGCCTCAAAATCAGCCAACGAGCGGGTGCGCGAAATGGTATGAAACAAAGTTGTCGAAAACGGCATTGTGTGGCTAGCGTATTAGGGCTTAGGGTTATGTGGATGAACAGTCTCAAGCGAAAGTCGCACCAAGCCGCAAATCGGCAATTCAATCTCCCACACTGGCACAGCGAATTTGACGATAATCACCAGCCAACTAACACAGAACAGCCAGCGTCGTCATCGCCCCATCCCCACAACCCAGAGCCGACAAAATGGTGAGTCTGCACCTGCTTTCTACGGTTTTTGGAGGAGATTGGATAGATGGGGGAGGCAGAAATGCTGACAGTTTGATTTTCTACAGACGACCCGACCTACTGTCACGATCATCGGTGCCGATGGAAAAGCCTGCGGCTCCACCGCTCCCCTCCCAAGCGTCTTCAAGTCGCCTATCCGTCCCGATATTGTCCAGTCGGTCCACACCGGTATGGCCAAGAACAAGAGACAGCCATACGCCGTCTCTTCCAAGGCCGGTCATCAGACCTCTGCTGAGTCTTGGGGAACTGGTGAGGATTTCCGACGCGATGGGAAAGCAATGGGATAGTCAAGTTGACGAACGATTTGAACAGGTCGTGCAGTTGCCCGTATTCCCCGTGTCTCTGGTGGAGGAACCCACCGTGCCGGTCAGGCTGCCTTCGGTAACCAGTGTCGTTCCGGACGTATGTTCGCGCCCACCAAGATCTGGCGCAAGTGGCATGTGAAGATCCCCCAGGGACAGAGACGTTTCGCTACTGCCTCTGCCCTTGCCGCCTCCACCGCCGTTCCTTTGGTTCAGGCCCGTGGTCACCGCATCTCCGATGTCCCCGAGCTTCCTCTCGTTATCTCCTCCTCCGCTTTCAACGACCTCACCAAGACCAAAGCCGCCGTCTCCCTCCTCAAGTCCGTCGGTGCCTACTCCGATGTCGCCAAGGTGACAAAGTCCCGCAAGACCCGTGCCGGTAAAGGTAAGCTGCGTGGACGCCGTCATCGCCAGCGCCGTGGTCCTCTCGTCATCTTCAACCCCGCCGATGAGAGCTCCGCAGGTGTCGCCAAGGCTTTCCGCAACATCCCCGGTGTCGAGACCTCATCCGTCTCTTCCCTCAACCTCCTCCAGCTCGCCCCCGGTGGACACTTGGGTCGTTTCGTCATCTGGACTGAGTCCGCTTTCAACGCACTCAACACCATCTACGGCACCACCACCGAGGTTGGTGAGGGAAAGAAGAACTACCTCTTGCCTTCAAACGTTGTTTCCCAGTCCGACCTTGGCCGTCTCATCAACTCCTCCGAAGTCCAGAGTGTTCTGCGACCCGTTAAGGGCGGTGCTCGCCAGAAGAAGGGTGGAAAGGCTGGTGTGTTGAAGAAGAACCCTCTCAAGAACAAGCAGGTCATGCTCAGACTCAACCCCTACGCCAAGACTTTCAGCGAACAGAAACTCGGATGCCAGAAGGTCGAGGGATCAAAGGAGCGACCTGGTTTGACCGAGACCTTCAAGAACGTCCTCAACGCCCCGTAAAGGAGTTTGAGAGAAGTTTCGAGTTTTTTTGTTTTTGTGTTTTAATGACTAAAAATAGGTCTGGGGTTTGGGTATCATCATCATGCATGGGGTGTTTTAACGTGCCAATATCATGAATTCTTTTTCTTTTCTCTGTCGACTTTATGAGTTATCGAGTATTGTGTGATTCCTGTGTGAATCCTGTGTAAACTCAATGATGGAGTATGCATTTGAAATCTCCGTGCTAAACTAAAGTCCGTCCATCTCCATCCTATAGCTAGACAGCGCTTGCGTCGTCTATCTCTGTTCTTTCCCCTCCCCTCCCCTCCCCTCCCCTCCCCTCCCTCCCCTCTCGATCTTGCTAATCTAAAGGCTGCATCTCATCCCATAAAAGACGTGGAGGAACGGTATTGGACATTTTCACCCGGTAAGAAGTGGGGAAGATTTTATCCGGATCTAGCGTCTGGTCTGGTTGTGGGGCGGAGAATTTTTTTGGTTAGAGTATGTCAAGGAGCGGGTTCTATGCGTGAAGGTGGGGGGGGGGGGGGGGGGGGGGGGGGGGGGGGGGGGGGGGGGGGGGGGGGGGGGGGGGGGGGGAAGAGAGAGGGAGAGAGAGGAGGAGGGGGGAGTAGAGGGCGAGTGATGGGGTGTGATGGGGTGTGATGGGGTGTAAGTGATCGAAGGCTGGAACGAGCTTGATCTTACGCTGAAAATGATATTCTAGAGTACATAGAGTCCTCATGTCAGGCCATGAATCGGAAATCTATATAAAACTGCGTCTATCACCTCAACTCCAAAGTTCGATTCGATACCTACTTAACTTTTGCATCCGCTCCACAATGGCTTCGGAGGCTATCTTTGGTGGTTCGAGAAGGTAAAGAGATACATGTATAAATCCACATTGTGATTGGCTTATGCAAAGAAATGAGCAGAGATTTGGGGGCGGACTGATAAGATATCCAACAAGGATATAGACGAAAAGTGCCAAACGAAAAAAGGTTGAAGTGAGATATTGAAAATGTTCCGACCCATACGCCCAATATTTCCGTTAGCCAACAAGAAGATTTGGGGTATGGATCAACTCATTGGCAAAGCGGTCAACTGGTGCTCAAAGTTCACAGAATGGATTCTTTCTGCTAGTTCTAAATTACACTTTTCAACCGCTTGGTAGCCATCCAACTTGAATTTATTCCTGCTGCCCCTGAAAAAGCCGTCCCCTTGTGATCCTGCCAATACTTTCTCCTCCGTTGTGTATGTACATTCAACGGCTTTTATTCAGGATAACCCTCTAGGGGGGGGGGGGGCGTATTATTTAGTTTACCCATTTTTCCTATTTTTTTATGCAAGATAACCCTCACCAAAATTTTGAACCATAATATGGGGCAAAAATGGAGAGAAGAGTTTTTGGGAAATTATCAGGTGTTTATGTGTCATGTGAAATGTGTTTCTGCATGTTGCATGAATGTCAACTTTAATGAGTAGTCATGTTAGGATTAATGACTCAAGTCATTCTAATTTGATGTGTCAACGATTAGTACTCATTTCTTTCGTCACTCCCTCAACAATACCTTCGAACAACGACACAAAACACAACGGTAGTACATAGCACAGACAACTCATAGATCCTGGTAATTAAAGTTAATACATACTTGATTATTTTTGGAGCGACAGGGTTATCCTGCACATGATTCTTCAGCAGAGGGTTAGGTTAACCTGGATAGAATTCGCAAAAGAAAGGGACATCCTACTCAAGAGGGTTACACTGCATAATACAGTCCCCAGAGGGCTATCCTGAATAAAAGCCGTACATTCAAAGATAGGCGAGAAACTCCTGGCGAACAGTTTACGAAACCCCTTCGTTGCTCTCGGTGGTGGGCCCCGGAAGTGGAACTGAATATGAGGTTTTAAGCCCGACGTTTATAGCGTGGCGTTTATAGCACTGTGAGGTTTCGAACCCCCCGGGTGTTTATTGCATCTATATGCTATCTGTTGATATTTGCGATATCTTGTACAAAGACTAGATGGAACACAAAGGAAAAAAAGAATGACCCCCTGCAGGTTTGAAACCCCCGTTGTAGCATCATGATCATGAGGTTTTGAACCCTGGCCTTTGACGTCGACTTGGAGGTTTCAGTGTACACTGTACATGTGTCTTTCGTCGTAGATTCGACATTCATCGTGTGCCCTGTGCTGGTGAATGGATAAGACGGACAATCTGGGAATTACCAACGAAATAGCTGGGCGAGTGGGGGTAGAGAACGGTATTGGCGCTAGTAAATTTCAATATACATGGCTCCTGCCGAAGTTGAATGGGGTGCTTGATATTGGTCAGAAGAGATGGGGTTTTCTGGTGTTCTATTAAATCTCCTGTTTCTTGTGAGATTTACATCTTATACATTTGTAAAACCCCTCCAGATCAGAAAATTTCCACGATTGTGGTCTGAGTCGTCGGCGCGGGGTTATCAAACAGTTCTCCATCTCCAGTGGAGGATTAACTTGCTCGGTGATTTCTATAAGTATATACTCACCCCCATATATTGTTAGACATCAATCACTGGCACCCATCAAAAGTTAGTATGACGACTTGTCGCATGAAAGAAAGATTTGCAGAGACGAAGCAGCTGGGCTGACTGTACTATATGAGATTCTGTGATTGTGAGAAAAAACAGAAAGGGTTCTAATGACTGATAGACTGCATTGACGGGTTTTTCGGCCAAGGAAGGATATCATACTGTTCACGAAGCAATCGATTCGAGCTCTCAAATAAGTCTTAAATTGCACATTACCCATTGCCTGGTCGTTCTCATGGCATTTTCGTAAAAAAGAAAAGAATCCCACTGGGATATGACCTTATAAAGCATCAACAAGTCGCCCTTAAGCGGGAACCGCTACAGTAAAGCATAAAGCACAAGAAGCCACAAAGCACGCGCCAAAACTCAGAATCTGTGCGGACTACAATGCTTCAGTATCTTCCCCTCGCAGCACATCACCCCCTCCACCCCGATTCACGCACCCTTTCTCACTCGCTCACGAAGCCTTTCCATCAGCAAGGTCCTTCCAGAATCCAGGCTTGTACTTGCCGTTTCTGAGGCTGGTACGCTTAGCGGGAGGTCCTGGATCAGTATCCAGTGGATGTGTCTTAGCAGGGCGTTTCCGGGGAGTTCTTGTGTTAGTGTCGGTGTTGTATTTTTCCTGCAGTTTTTCAAGCATCTCTTCAAACTCCTGAGCGTACTCTTCTGCATGTTCGCCACGCAGGTTATGGTGGAGTTGATGCACCGTCTTTGTGATTAGGTGGAAGCCGGAGACGGCGAAGTGATCATTGGGTCTGGTAGTAGGCATGGGAGCTGGCGCTGGCATTTTCCAGTTTGGTGGTCCGTGTGAATACTCATCAAGGAGCCATCCTGGATTGACATAGCGCAGCGGGAGCAACCGTGTTCCTCCAACATACGGTAGGAGGATATGTGAACATGGGAGACCGAACCGTTGGATAATATTGCACGCGCAAGTGGCGCTCCAATCTGTGGCGGACATATTCATAGCTTTAATCCATTCGGCCTTGATCTTATCGAATGCGTGGGATGATATTTTGCCGAAGAGATGTTGGATAGAATCCATCCCATACAAAGCATCTGGAACGAAGGTTTTCAACCAACTCTGGGAGACCTCTCCAGGGAGAATGCCACCCGCTGCACGCCATTCAACTTCATACCCTCTTCTCGCTTCTGCAGCCTCCTCTTCGGAATCCTCCTCAATACTGGGTGCCGGTTCTTCGCTTTCATACTGATCCTTGAAGAGACTCCAGTATTGTGGATATGCCTTCTGGTGTTTTATGTACCGGAAAGGATTCGCCGCAGCCGGATGGCTATGAACAAGACGAGTAACACTTAGGGTCCAGTGTGATTCCCTGGTCTCAGTCTCTGGTATCTTCCTCTTGACAGCATTGACTAGAAACCTGCAATCTTTGCCGCAGAACTTCCCCGTTCTCTGGCGAAGGGTCTTACCGTCGTCGGATTTCCCTCCTTGCTGGTCAAATTCTTCCTTTGACACCGTGTAACCCGTCAGACGGCGGGAGTTTCGAGGGGCCTTATAATGGTGAACACATTGGTAGCGAATCTTCTCGGAAGTTGAAGAACCGACAACAACAGAGAAGCCGCGGGCAAATGCATATGCCTGGAAATCACTTAGTACAATATTTATAGTATTCCAGAATGCGGCGATAGTACCTGCAGGCGACGAACAGCATCCTCCGATGTCGCATAGGTCTCCCCATCCCGGGGTTTTCGCAACCACTCCCGGGGTAGAGAGCCCAGCACTTCTTTCACAGCCGCTTCGACTCTTTCTGAACCAATTGGGCGAACGGGAAGACAATGCTTAAACGGTGGTGGACCATCTGCGTCATTGGTGACCGCGCTGGGCACACCTGGAACAACCGAACAGTCTGCGTCTTTACTTCCTGGGTTGTCTAGTTCGCTCATCTTATGCAGTTACTGCACTAGTTGCCCAGGTTGATGAATGTGTGGAGGAAGAGTGGGGATGGTGGAGGG
Source organism: Wilcoxina mikolae CBS 423.85 (assembly GCA_014904905.1). NCBI lineage: Eukaryota > Fungi > Ascomycota > Pezizomycetes > Pezizales > Pyronemataceae > Wilcoxina > Wilcoxina mikolae. The sequence goes on along the minus strand of MU122098.1, from coordinate 976,625 downwards.
AGAGTGCGCGAGGAGACGCGTACGTGTTGAGATCGTATGAAGTGCAGCCTTGTTGGAAATAACGATGCATAAAGTTAATAAGCTTTATCGAGGGATAGGCGTTAGATATCACTCGCTCAGCTGGACAGTCCAACAAGACTGTCCCTAGCTGACAAACAGTTCAATGCGAATGCACACAGGTTTGTGACCGTGGAGTTGCGACTGATATCTAGTGCCAAGGAAGTCACAAGTTTCGGACAGTCCCACCCTTCACACCACGCGCAAAATATAATTTTTGTTTCCTGAATGAGCCTCTCACCACGCCGCTTCACCCTGCCGATTTACAGGGGGTGGCACCCACAAACGCTGTTTCATATGCTCTTCTATACTGGTCTCCAACGAGGCAAACTTCTATGGATAAGGCAGTCTAAGGTCTGCCACCCTGGATCTACCCTACAGCACGTGTAATGGGATGTCAACCCTTCTATCCCATTTGTTCATGAACATTAGGAGCATGAATCCAATGAATGGGCACGCTGTATGGAGGAGCACCGAGAAGAGAACGCCATCTACGTACATGATGTGTGGTAGTCACCCGATGTCAAGACCTTTGATGAAGCGACTTGAACCTGTACGCCGTCGGTCTATCCTTAGGAGCCCGTACATATGCTGAAGGTGATGAGAGGCCTCAACTCCACTATGGAAGCAATCGTAACCAGCTCACCAAGATGAAATCAACTTCATTCCCCATCCCTAATTATATTACAAGCGGTATTGCTGGTCTGAGGACATGCTGCTGTGGAGGTACTCGTGATCCTACGATACCTATGCTATGACGGAGTTAGTTGTAAGAAACGCTTGAATCCATCATGGTGCGGGCTTACCGTTGTATTGTCCACGCACCAGTCTGCTGTAACCAACAAATCGAGGCACCCCTCGGCCACACCTCTCAGTGAACCAGTACTACCGGCTCTCCTTTCTCCCAGTTCTTCAATGTCTCGGCCAAATTCGTCCAATATTTCAATCTCACCGTCTCCACCTTTGCAGTATCCAAATCGTCGGCCGCGAACGCTTCCTCCAATACCTCCAAGCTCTTTATAATCCTCTCATCATTCACCTTCTTTAATAGCTCCAGATCTTCCTCTTGTTGTGCGCCCTCAATCTCCTCCTGCGTCTCCAAAACCTCCATCAATAATTCCTGGTCGTTAATTTTCAACATCTCGTCATCCTCAACATTGATTCCTCTAAGCGATAGTAGATACTGCGCTCTAGACAATGGGTCCCGGAGTGTGGTGTATGCCTTGTTAATGAAGGCCGATGACGGGCCGTCCGCCGTGCGCACATGAAGAGGAGTATCTGGGTGTGACTTTTGTTGGAGGCCGAAGAACTCGCGCTGAAGCGCGCGGGGGTCGATAGTAAAGGGCCCCTTCGGCGGAGGACCAAGCGGGATGCTGCTTGGGAAGAGCGTATAGAAGTTAATCGGAGCTTTCGAGGAGCTTAACCGATTGCCATCCGTCAAATGCACTATGGGGAAGAGCCGGAGTGCTTGTTGCGGCGACGTTAAGGTCGCTGAGAATCGTGTTCTCGTTGGTAACAATGTGCGTCTCATGGTTGAAGATGCTGTGCTTGGATGTATGAAGTCATTGAAGCTGCAATTCAAGATTTTCCGGACAGAGCCTCAATTCCATCTAATCTAATCTAATCTAATCTAATCTAATCTCAGTCTAGAGTACTCCGTGGCTGTGGTTTAGAAAACATCCCTCGAGTGTGTTCATCGGTTTTCCAAGATCCAAGAGTTCTAGCCGTCTGACCCTAAGCCGTGATATGTGACTTTAAATTCTGTATGTATCTATACACACATATGGAACTTCCTATGGCGAGATGGCATCGCTAGTCAAAGATCTAGACTTCATCAATAGAACAGCCTGAGTTGTGTTGGCATTGACTCTGCATGACGGACTTTGGGGGAATGAAGTATCAGTTTCTCTTCTCTCAATCACCGATTTCAATAACACCTGTTGTATATTAGTGCTTAAAGAGTACTTATTCATGGCGAAACATGCCCATCATGTATATAGCTCAGACTCCCTCGTATATAGACGCAGAACTAAAATCTACCATCTTATCCAGCTCTAGCTATGTTCCCGAAACGGTCTGTCTGTAAGTAGTCTGGACTTCAGCCTGTCTCTTCCCGTTTCTTTTTCATCTCCATATCGCCCAGAGTACGATCTCCCAGATTCAGTCTTGTCAGCCGTTTGCGTGTTGACACCAAATTTATTGGTTTCTCTCAAAATCTCCTTGGTGTTGTTGTTGTAATCATATTGCATTCGGCCGCTTGCGGCCATGGCCATGGCATTTAAATACACTTTGTCCCCAGCACTTCCACTGTAGCCCACAGCTTCCAAGTCGTGCCTCCCCATCCACTACCCTTCATCCCCTAAAAACAAAACAAACAAACTACTCCTCATCATCTGAACTCTCCGCCTCCTCCTCTGCTCTAATCTCCTTGTGTATAGTCTTAGCCTTATGGAGGTGAGCACCAATCCCGCCGGAATTGAGCAGAGAAGCTAACTTTCATTCAGTCTCCTTGTACAAAACTATGAACCCTTGTGTTCCGAACCCATCAAGTTGTGCTTCATCCATACATCAAAATCTTGATGATTGTAAAAGCATTGTTCATCAGAACCCTGCGGTTGGCCAATCGAAGTTATATCTCATCGGCCCGGAACGTCTCATACTAGAGTTTATATATACCCGCAAGTCCTCATGTCTCCTCTTCAGTCTGGATCACCGGCTCATCGAGGCGGTGTTAAATTCGAGGACGAAGGGAGCAACAACGACAGATTGAGCAAAAGTGTCAATTATCCCAGGTTGGCACACCCTCGGTAAACATCTCTCACCAGAGCGGCACCACCACCCACAAAGTCTCGGGATATCCCGTCCCGCAGCTTCAGAAATCTCGTCCCGCCCGCCTATCTCGTCCCGTGAACAACGCTAATAGGTAGGCCCGAAGACGTGAGACTTCTTGCCGGTTATCATACCCACCACTCTCCGGCCGTCCTTCCAAGTGGTTCAGCCCTCACAGCTCCCCTACCATAACGGGCGAAGCGTGCGAAGGCGAGGGGCTGAGTTAGGATCAGGATTGTTGGGAGATGCACCTTTGAATCGTGAGAACATTGCAAAGTGAGTGACATCCAGTGAGGTATTCAATGGTTCTTGTACTCTGTTCCCTCATTTGGAGTCGCCTTCTTGGTGAATACACTCACTGTGTCCTTCAGCACACTCGCCAATTCTATAACATCCTGTAGACGTCTGGCAAAATTTCTTATCCCCCTTTGTGGTGTTGTGGGTGACGCGCGGCGCTGTCCTACCTGCACCCTAGTCCACTCATGTGCTTTTCATGCTGAACACTGACTCGTAAGGCGTATCTAGTGATTTCATAAATTCGTTCGTTTCCTTCGCCTTACTGATCCTCGACTCACTGAGTCTGGTGGTGTTCGACGTATTTGCAGCTAATTGGCCTCGTTCTCTACAACACATGCCCAGAGTCTCTCCTTGTCAGCCTGCTCCCATCAACCAACGCTCTTTCTTCCCGACTTTCCTTCCTGCTCTAAATGTTGATCGGCAGTCTCCGATCCGGCAAAATATGTAGCAATTCAATTTTCGCTTTTAAAAACTGAAGTTGGTAGCCAGGCAATAACTGGGGACATGCTCATCAAGAGCACTAACTGTCGGTCACCGCCTTTTATCTTCACCGTTTTGATAATGGACAGGACCCACCTTAAAAGCGCGCATACTGTTTGTTGCTACTCCAAATCCTCCGAGTAAGCACTACCAATGCCCATAATGCCGGTCGTTTTATGTACAAATAGTATCAATTCTACCCGCCGTCAAATCTCTGGGCACAGCCAGCCCCTTGCGGTTACAGAATCTCTCAAACATAAGCGTGGGTAGTAGTAATGCAACTGCCAATACCGTGTAAGCCAGTTCAATTCAAAGTGAGTGCCGATATTTGCCTTCGTTGCATAAGTTACTCTACTCTATCATGCCTTTAAAGTACTCTATTTGCAGGCGCCCAACTAAAGGACTTAACGGGAAATTCGCCGCGCACTTTGTGCGTCATCACCACTCTGGAACGTTCGGAAGCGGCAACGCTCCGGTTTCAAGTTTCATCGAGATTGGGCCGCAGATGATGTTCACAGCATGATCCATGCATGCAACACTTAACTTATCAACGTCAGCTCCACGCACTCACCCTCTTCTCTCTTTCTTTCTTTCTCTCTTCCTTTCTCTCGTCTCTTTATACTTCCACAACAACACACAATGGATACGAAATATGTTGTACCGACACGGCGAGGCCTCGGATCGCGAAAGACACTCATCATTCTTGCTGTGCTGTGCACGTTGATTTTCTGGATGGCTGGATCCCGGCGAGTCGCACCATTGCAGGATATTGCCGGCAAGTTTGAGGGATTAAACGCCGCCGCCGCGCCCAAGACACCGCTGGTAGGAGAGACTCCAAAGGTTGCAGTAAAACCGGAGGCTGGTGCCGCCACCACAGCCAAGTCATTAGCCGCGCCTGCGAAAACAACGCCGATCCAGAGCCTGAGAAAAAAGAAGCATTTCTGGGGAGTTCCAGAAACGCCGGATCATCTTCGGGGCGAAGGTGTAAGGAACAGGACGCAGATTGGAATCGAGAAGGCGAGCTTTGTTATGCTAGTGAGGTGTGTACATGAAATATCAAACTAGGTGGAGAGTTAGGTTGACATAAAGCTGCTAGAAACCGGGAGCAGAAGGATGCACTGATGGCCATGAAGAATATCGAAGAGCGCTTCAACCAATACTACCGCTACCCTTGGACTTTCCTCAATGACGAGGAATTCACGGAGGATTTCAAACTACAAACGTCTCGTATTGCATCGGGAGAAGTGCAATATGGGTTGATTCCGTATGAACATTGGAGTATTCCGGACTCCATCGATGAAGCAAAGTTCCGCCAGAAACTGAAGGAGTTCGAGGAGAAGAAGATAATCTACGGAGGATCGGAGAGCTACAGGCATAGTGAGTTGATTTTTTGAGCATAATCATAACTTAAACAACTACTAATATCGAGAAAATAGTGTGCAGATATAATTCGGGATTCTTCTGGAGGAGCGAGCTTTTGGAAGACTTTGATTGGTATTGGAGAGTAGAGCCGGGGACTGGCTTTTACTGCGATCAGCTCTACGATCCATTCACGTTCATGCGCGAAAATAACAAACGCTACTCTTTCGTCATGACGCTCTTAGAGTTCCGCTCTACCATCGAGACACTTTGGTCTACGACGCAAGAGTTTGCAAAACTGCACCCGGAGTACATCGCGGATGACAACTCAGTAGAATTTATAGTTGAAGGTTACTCGGGCAAAGACTCGTTGTTCAAGAAAGATTTCAATAACTGCCATTTCTGGAGCAACTTTGAGATCGCCGACTTGAACCTATGGCGGTCTAAGGAGTATCGGGATTACTTTGATTTTCTAGATAGCAAGGGTGGATTCTTCTACGAGCGCTGGGGTGATGCGCCGGTTCACTCCATTGCAGCGTCGCTGGTATGATCCTCACTCCTAGTTGCAGCCATCTTGATGCTTACTTGCCTCTCTTAGTTCCTGTCGAAGGACCAAATACACTTTTGGCACGACATGGGATATAAACATCCCCCCTACGGGAGATGTCCAACGGATGATGCGAACCATGACAATGTGAGATGTATGTGTCCGTTTGATAAAGCCAACAGCTTTGATTTCGACAACTACAGTTGTCAGAAACGGTGGTGGAAATTTCATGGTAAATCCTTCTTATCTCTTGAGCAATGCACGCTTTGCTAACGAAGGAACAGGCCAAGATGATAATGGACAACCGATTCCGCAGTACAAAATTCCTTATATGTAACTAGCGGTGGCAGTGTAAATGGGATTAGACGGTTTGGCTAGGCGTTTTATTTGCTTTTACTCTTGGAGTTTATTTCGTATCTTTGGAAAACGTTTGTGGGTTACATATGTCACGGTTCTTGGGCAAAAATATATACCGGTAGTGCGGAGTACTGTATCATAAATTCTAAGTAATAGTTAACATCAAACCTGGGCTTTTCCTTTTGGACACATGTGCGGCGTAGGTCTGAGGAGACCGTTGTGTTGGTGACTAGCCTCTATCATGCCGTGTGCTGTTCCTAGATATTCGATCTCGTCGCCATATCGTACACCCGCTCCTCTTCGCTTCACCATCGAGTCCCTACCCTACACCTTGCCAACAGGAATCCCCTCGTTCTCCACATCCAGCTCATCCGTGACTTTCTCATCCACTACATAAAACCCGCCCACCTTCTTCTTCGGCAGTGACATCGGATCCCACTCTACGTCCCCCTGCTCACCTAACCTCCACTCCCTATCGTACGCCTTTTTGCCCCTCGCATTTACAGCCTTCCATGTTATCTCTTCCCGTGATACTTCGTCTTCTATCCGTGACAGAGGTGGGACGTCAGTGGTGTCTACTTCCTGCACCGCGCGCACAAAGTGCAGGTGGTTGTGGAGAGAATTTAGAAGGGAGGTCTCGGCGGCTAAAGTTGATGGCGGAGAGAGAGCGGAAAGCCGCAGGAGGTGGTGGAGCTTCGCCGGCGTGATGGTCGTGTCTGTTGGAGTGGAGGAAGGGGGGAGTAGCGAAGACACCGACCAGCTGGGGGCGCCGAGGTATGATAGTGTGAGGGAAACATCGGGAGTCACGGTGGAGTTGAAGCGGCGGCAGATGTGGAACGGGAGTCGTCGAGGGAGCATGTTGAGGTTCTGTACGAGTAACGAATGGTAAGGGAGTTCGCAACTAGAAATATGGGTCACGTGCTGTTACACTAACTTAGCGAGCGGGGCAAGGACACGGGATAAGTTGAGAGCTTGTTGTTCACACCCATCATCCGCCAAAACACTTCTTCCTCATCGCCATCACATCTCTAAATACTCGCCATTTCTCAAAGCACCATCTCACCGCAAATACTAAGTACACAACATGGAAGACCCCTCTGCAATCCTTAAGAAGGTCTAGCCTAACCCCAGCCACCAGCTTCGACGGCTCCGACTGACGTTCTCCACAGGCCGAAAGTCTTGAGAAATCTGCGCGTGGCGGCTTTAGCTTCTTTGGCGGCCGTAAAGATAAGCTGGAAGACGCCGCCAACGAGTTTGTGCGCGCCGCCAACGGTTTCAAAGCTCGCCAGAACTGTATACATCTCCCCCGACCTTCCACGTGAAAGGGTTAGCAGAGCTCATCCGTACCCACAGACGACCAAGCAGCCCGGATTCTCGAACGTGCCGCGACCCTACAAACTGAAATTGGCGAACCCGATGACGCCGCAAACTCCCTCATCCAAGCGTCACAATGCTACACTGCAAAGCCGGACATTCTCCCGGAGGACTCGCAGAACGCAGCACGGCTACTAAAGAGCGCAGTCACACATTACACCACCAAGGGTAACTTCCGGCGCGCTGCAAGCTATGAAGAGAAGTTGGCCGAGATACTGGAGAAGGCGGGCGATACTAAGGGCGCCGTGGAAGGGTTTGAGCAGGCCGGCACGTGGTACAAAGTGGAGGGCTCAGTGCAGATGGCAAATAAGATGTTTTTGAAGGTGGCAGACAATGCGGCGTTGCAAGGGGATTATCCGCGAGCCATCGATCGCTTTGAGGAGGTGGCCAAGGCAAGCGCGAATAATAACCTGATGAAGTGGAGCTTGAAGGATTATTTCTTTAAGGCTGCAATTTGTCACCTTTGCACGGGGGTGAGCTTCCACGCACCTTCTAGGGCTAGGGGTGGCAATGCTGATGTGCAAATAGGATGTTGCTACGACAAAGAGGGCGCTGCAGAGCTATGTGGATATTGATATGAACTTTCCTAGTCAGAGGGAGTATATACTGTTGCAGGTGAGTTTGTTGAATGCGCACTTTAAGTGATGATGGCGCTTATGGGATATAGAACTTGATTGAAGCTATCGAAGCAGGAGACGAGGCAGCATACTCGGAGCACCTCTTCCAGTATAGTCAGGTCAGCGATCTGGATAAGTGGAAGGTTCAGCTTTTCCTGCACATCAAGAACACTTATATCAAAGCCCATGCCCCGCCTGCAGCTCAGCAGTGGTCTCCTGATGCTCCTCCTCCTGAAGGTAAAGTTACAGATGATGGGGAGATTGATCTTTCGTGATTCATGCCGAAAGGAGGGTTGGCGTCGGGGTATTGGTGGGTGGGGTTGTAGGGAGCCGTGGGGTTATGGCTAAGGACATGGCTTCGGCTCCTTGTTGTCTTCTGTGTATTTGCGTTTCGTTCCGTTCGTGTTGTTTTGGAGAGGATTCACGGCTGTTTTTGTAGACGTACACAGAATATTTCCAATGAGCTACGGCCGCCGCCGCGGTTGAGCCACTGCGAGTGCTTGTTCGTGTGCGGTGCACGTTTTCTTGTCGGCAATTTCCGGATTAGGTTTCCATGCTGCAACAGCGCGTCCCCCCCTAACACAGAAGCAGATCATCAAACCATCAAACAACCATCCGCATCACGACAAACCAAACGATATCAAGAACGCGGATACCCGCCCCAACAAAGCAACCACCATGGGCGACTTCCTGGTCGGTGACCACGTTGACGTAAACGGCCAGCATGCCATTGTCCGCTTCGTCGGCCCCACAGAGTTCCAAGAGGGGGAATGGATAGGCGTGGAGCTGGACATGCCAATAGGAAAGAACAATGGCACCGTGTTTGGCATCGCGTACTTTACCTGCAAGGACAGATACGGCATGTTCGTCAAACCCGCCGTACCCAGACTTATCGAACGACCTCCTCCACCCCCTCCTCCCAGAGCGAGGCCGCAATCCAGAACCATCGGTACAACTTCGTCCCAAGGGAAGAGACTATCCGTTTCCAGCCCTGCCCCGCCGCCGACAACGAAGGGGAGATCTATGACCCTGCGGGTACTGCATTCACGCCAGGGGAAGCTCCAAGGAAGCTGGGCTAATGGAAGTGTGTTTTTCAGAGTCCCAGCCGACCAGCTTCAGTAACGCGAGGCCACATCTCTACTCCATCATCTTCAGGCCCCAGTACACCTCGAACACAAACCCCGACCATCTCCAACCGAACACCCGCAACGTCCCTCCGACCCGCGTCCGTAGCCCGCCCAGGATCCATGGGACCTCCTCCCTCAAAATCGGCGCCGCAGAAACGAGGTTCCATTAGTGGCCCGAGCATGGGAGGCGCACCACTCGCTAGGACAGCTACGGCGCCCCCCTCGAGTGCTAGCGGTAGCGGTTCGACTACACCGGTGTCGCGCGGCGCAAGCAGATTGTCGTTGAAGCCGGGAACTGTGGGGAGTCTTGTCAGGAAGGCGTCGGCGGAAAGTAATGCAAGCCAACGGTCCTCGCCGGATACTCAGAAAGCCAGGACTGGCTCGTTGGTGAATTCGGCTTCTTCTGGCGCTAGACCGACCCTCGCGAGACGAGAGTCCCTCCAGCCCGGAGGAACCATGAGCCCAAGGATTTCACCGTCTAGAACCCCGGTGGGGGGCGCGAGTCATGCGGAGCTTGCGGCGACGCAAAGGGAAAATGAAGATTTGAAGAGCAAGGTTAAGGTGCTAGAGAAGAAACGACAGGAGGATCGGGAAAACCTGAAGATCCTGCAAAGGGTGCAGGAGGAACGAGATAAGTACGAAGCTATCATCCAGAAGCTCCAGCAAAAGTATCAGCCGCAGCAAGCAGAACTTGTGGAACTCAAGAAGCAACTTAAGGAGATGGAAGTAACAGTAGCGGAGATCGAGGACATCAAAGCTGAGCACGAGGCCCTGCTGGAGATGGCAACCCTAGACCGAGAAATGGCAGAGGAACAAACAGAAGCCTACAAAGCCGAGTTGGATGCTGTTCGGGGGAAGGCAGAAGAGTTGGAGATGGAGGTTGAGATTCTTCGTGAGGAGAATGAGGAGCTTTCCCAGGGCATGACTCCAGAGGAGAAGACGTCTGCTGGATGGCTACAGCTCGAAAAGCAGAACGAACGGCTGAGGGAGGCGTTGTTGAGGCTTAGGGAGATTACGAGCCAGACAGAGGAAGAGCTGAGAGGGGCGAATGCCAGTCTTGAGGAAGAAGTTACGGAATTGGTGAAATATAAGGATGAGTATGAAAACATCAAAGAGAAGCTTATTGCGAGTCAATCTGCCGTGGATGATCTTAGGGGACAACTTGAAACCGCCTTGGGTGCCGAGGAAATGCTCGAAGAGTTGTCGGAGCGCAATATGAACATGAGTGAGCAAATTGACGAGTACCGTGCTACTGTTGAGGACTTGGAGAGCCTGAAGGAGATTAGCGACGAACTTGAGATCAACCATATCGAGACGGAAAAGCAGATGCAAGAAGAGCTTGACTACCGGGACTTGATCATCAGTGAGCAGACGAAGAGAATCGCCCAGCTTGATGCTAGTAACGAAGAGGCCGAGTACACCATCACAAGATTTAGAGATTTGGTTGTCAACCTCCAGAGCGACTTAGAGGATATGAAGGCCTCACAACAAATCACCGAGACCGAGGCTGAGGAGTTGACGGCCAGGTCTAGATCGATGCTCGATATCAACATGAAGCTACAGATCACCGCAGCAAAGGCACAGAATAAGACTATCGATTTGGAATTAAGGAAAATGGAGGCTGAGGAGGCAATGGAGCATCTGGCTATTGTTCAAGTATGTTTCATGACATTCGTACCCTGCTCGATGTATGCTTATCTTGTTACAGATGTTCCTCCCCGACTCATTCCACGAGGATCGTGACTCCGTGCTCGCCCTTCTCCGCTTCAAACGTGTTGCATTCAAAGCCGGCCTCCTTCAGACCTTTGTGAAGGAGCGTCTCACCGGACAGACTGGCCAATTCGCTAGCGGCCATGAAGAACAACTCATGGCTGCCTGCGAAATGTGCGATAAGCTTACCTGGGTATCTGCCATGTGCGAGCGTTTCGTCGCGTGTTTCGGTTCTTGCTCTGTCGAGCAGTTTACACGATTCCAGGGAGCACTGTATGAACTCGATCCGGTGGAAAGAGCTCTAAACGGCTGGATTGAAGGTCTGCGAAGAGACGAACTCAACGAAAAACAATGTGTCGCAGAACTTCAGCGTACTATGGCACTCATGTCTCACCTTGGGGAAATCCACCTCAAGAACGATCTTGAAGGATTCGCTAGTGATGTGCATATGCGTATCTTGATGATGCAGACCCACATGGAGTCTTCAGCTCTCGCCATAACTCTCGTAAAACTTGCGGTACAGAAGAAGCTACCTTCTGGTCCCGAGGACGAAGAGGCTGCAGCCAACTTTGCCAAGAAGGCGGATGCTGTTGTGTCGCAGTCGCGTAACGTCAAGGTGGTTGTCGGTAAGATTTTGCGCGCTTTGGACGATTTCAGAGTGAGAAACCTCTCCATCACGCAGGATAAGCGGTCACAGTTTGAGGAATGTGAAGCGGCGGCTCAGAAGTTGGCGATATATACTAGAGCGGTTGGTGAAGATGTTTATGCGATCCTCTTCAACGAGACCGGGGACGATGAACAGCAGAAAGAACCTACTTGGATCGACTTGCAGAATACGATGTTCAAAACCACCGAAAGAGTACTCAGCATGAGCGAAAGCGACATCTTTGGTTCTATCACCAAGGAGCTTCGGAACTTGGCGAATCTCCTAGTTGAGCTGGCCAGTGTGGCTGTGGATATTGATATGACTGCTGAATGTATATGCCCCCCCCTTTACCTATCCTCCCCCTCCATCATTGATACTAACGCCGTACGTGCAGTCGAAAAAGCACCCGCACCCTGGCTAGTCCGCGCCCAAGAACTCAAATCCACCAAAGTCGTCGACGTCGACGTCGAAGAAGAGCTCCGCAGACTCAAATACGAACTTCAAGAACGCATGCGACAAATCCGTCTACGCGACATCACCCTCGAAGAATACACCGTAAAAATCGAACTTCTCGAATCCCGCATGCGCAACGTCACCAAACAATCCGATCGTATCGAAGAGCTCGAAAGAGCCGTCTCTGAGGGCACAGCAAGAGAAAAAGACTTCTCCAAAGCAATCGAGGAACTCACCGAAGAAGTCCAAACCCTCGAAGTGGACGTTGCAAAATGGCGCAAGGCGGCAGAAGACAAACGTGCAGTTGGAGAAACGGATCGTGCGGGACAAGAACGTGCTGTTGCGACGGCGAGGGAGGTCGAAAGCCTTAAGAAGGAGATCACAGCCCTTAAGGGCGCCGTCAATTTCTTTAGAGAGGAGAACGCAAGCTACAGACGTGATGACCTCATCGCTGCTGACTCATGGCTGCTACAACCCCTGGTGGATCCAAGGGAGAAGGCGATCGTTGAGTATGAGGCTGAGCTGGCAAAGGAGTCCAGAGACGTCATGGCCGAGCTTAGGAGTCTGGTGGCGGAAGAGCGCGTGGTGGATCTGAATAAACTGGTGCCGAGAGATGGGGATAGGATGAAGTGGAAACCGGTTAAGGAATCCCCCAGATGGACGTGCGCACGCCAACGGGAACGATATGAGGCCGTTAGAGCATGGAAAAACGACCTGTTGGGGAGAGTTGAGAGCCATATCAAGGTGGACGTTCAGCCTCGGACGAGGACAAGGGAGGAAGCGACGGAGGTGGTGGGCGCGAGAGTGAAGATCGGCTTGCCAGTGGGGTATGTATCAGAGAAGGCAAGTGTGGGGGATGTAGTGATAAGAGAGCCAGATGGATGGGAGGAGTTGAGAGGGACATTGGGAGTGGTTGATGCATGAGATCCCATCATGCAGTTGTTTTTTTTTTTATAATAGGCGTTCTTTCTTTTTTTCTTTCTTTTTGATTCTGAGCGAGCGAGCGAAGGGTAGGGGAGGTTTTTATGTATGTATATCTTGTGGTCTGCTTTTTTTTTTTTTTTTTTGGCGGTTGATTGATTTGATTGATTGGGGATTTGCGGAACTTGCTTTGGCTACTACTATACCTGGTGATACCTAAGTTAATGGTGCGCGGGATATCTACTTAGAGTAGAGGTTTGAGCTGAAGAAGATATCCCTCGATTATTCTACGTTTGAGAATGCGAGTGATGGTGATGCTCCACCGAAACGGTTCACTCACACACACGAAAAGAAGAAGACGCAGAGCGTGCTTTTTTTAAGTCCTCAAACATTCTCAAACATTCCCTGGATTACACCGATCCCATGAAAAAAAAAAAAAAAAAAAACTTGATGTTCTGGGACTTTCTCATTCTCGTATCCTCAACCACGGCAAGAAGTTGTCCCCAGAAGAAGAAGTCCCGGCCGTAGCCAACACTAGGAAGAACAGCTTGAGCATCCCCCAGCAGCCGTCTACTGTAGTAATTGCCTGTTACAACCCAACTTTAGTCTGGGCACGATTTCACGTTCCATTATCAACCGGCGTCCCTAACCCTACCAGAAACACCACGATTGACTCTACATCACCAAGCACTTGCAAAATGGTTGAAGTCGTCCCGCACTGAGTTGGGCTTGAAAGCGGCGTACCAACAGTAATGGGCGTTGCACGGATTAGCACTCGCTCATTTTTAGTGTCGTGTGTGGAAGGGAGAGAGTGTATCAATATAATCTCCTGCAGCCCATTCCATTCCGCACAGTCTTAATCGATTCCTATAGAGTAAACAGTACTCCCCCCCCCTTCCCCCATCTCCATCTAATCCGGCAACGTAACCTCCCACCTCTTAACCGCGCCATCATTCCCGGCACTAACCACCGTCTCCTCATCCACCCACCTCACAGCATTAATCCCGCCCATATGCGCATTCTTCACCTTTGCATTCTTCCCCGGATTCTCAACACTATATATAAACAGATTCGTATCGAGCGAAGCAGTAGCAACATGTGTCCCCGCCGCATTCCACGAAATATCTTCAACTCTAGCTGTATGGAATGCCCAACGATTTGTTTTCTTCGTGTAGCCATTGGTGGTGTATAGTGCTACTAAGCCAGTTGAGTCGCCGGCCGCAAAGTATGTCCCGTCGGGACTGTATGCGAGAGAGGTGGCGAAGGAGCGGGAAAGGGTTATGCTGGTTTTTTCTTGCAGGCCTGAGGAGGTGGAGTAGGTGAAGATGCGGATTACTCTGTCTTGGGCTGCGACTGCGATTTCTCCGGTTGAGGAGGTGGCAAGGGCTGTAGGGGTGAAGGAGAGTTTTTGGGTTGTGGTGAGGGAGGGTGGGGCTGTGGTTGTGTTGTAGATTCTGAGTTCGGTGGCGGTGAGAATTACGAGTTTGGAGGTGTCGAGGAGAGATGCTCCTTTTGGTTGGGAATCAGTGGGGGTGGATGCGGAGAATTTGCCCTTTGTGATGGTGCGGAGCTGGTCGTCCCAGGCTACGCTTGAGACTGTGTCTGGGGTGGTCTCGATGAAGGCTGCGATGACGTTCGTGTGGCCATCGCCTTGGATTACTTCTGCGGTTCCCTTGGCGATGTCCCAGCTGCTGACAGTGCCATCGGTGGAACCTGTCAAGAGGGTTTTGGAAGAAGTTCTCTCCAGGGCAGTAATAGGTTTCTGATGACCGGCAACGATGCGGGTGGGTTTGTCGGAAGTGGGGGAGAGATAGTTTAGGTCTCCAGAAAGAGAAAGCGAGATGATGATATCGTCTGCTCTCGGGATCCACACCACACCGACTTGGTGATCCTGGATCGAGCCACCAGGTCCAAAGCTCCAGGTCTTGATGAGAGTTTGTGATTCCGCGTCCCAGAGTTTGACGGACTGGTCTGCTGAGGCGGTAGCGAAACGCTTCGAATCTGGGCTCCAAGAAACGGATAGAATACTGCCTTTATGCATTCCCTCATCTTTGATCTCCGCCTTCAACGTGCCTTCCTTACCATCAAACAGAAATATCTTCCGGTCCGCACCCACGGAGACAAAATAAGCGCCGTCGGGAGAGAATGCAACACCGTGCACAAAGTTTGTGTGGTGGCCTTTAAGCAGCGAATTGAATTTAAACGGAGCACCATGGTAGAAGACAAGAGTTTGATCGTCAGACGCCGTAGCAGCTCTGTATGGACGTTGCTGTCGGATAGAGACCGAATTGATGACGCTGCTCTGGCCGGTGACTTCGCCGACACTGTTTCCGGTATCGAAGGTTATGCAGTGACCGAACCTTTACTCTAAATCAGCTTCTGCGACGAGTGAAAAGAGGGTAGAGAAAGTACCGCTCTTTACCATCACCAACAGCAATGATCCGTTTACTTTCCCCATCCCAGGCTAGGTCTTTGATGGGACCGGAGATGATGTGGAACTCTCCCTTCGTGACCATTTCCTCGCCGACGCAATCCCACACCCTGACTTTCCCGGACGCATCACCGGAGGCAACATAGTATCCAGAGGGGGAGAAACGGGCTACGTTTACGACGGCGGTGTGGCCGGTGTATTGTGTGCAGACGGAAGGGTCATCGATGGAGCGGAGGAAGACGGATTTGCCGGACTGGACAGGAGGTTAGCTTGAGCTTACACGCCGACTTTGGGGGGAAGGAGTTACAGCATAGGCTATACGTTCACCCTTGGGGTCCACAGAAAGGTGGGTTGGAGATGCGCGGGTTGTATGGGGTTGAGGTGCGAAGATGGACACTGGGACATATGGGATTTAGCTTCAGCATAGGCGGAGCTTGGTGGGGTGCGGGGATTCACGCACGTCTTTTGAGCGACATAATGCGGTGTGAGTCGTAAGGGACTGTTTATCTTGTACCCCTCGGGAGTAAAGACGATCTATTTGTGATGGAAGAGAGAGAGTAGTGATAGTGGTAGTCTGAGGAGGTGAGCTGCAGCTCTATGTAACCCCACTCACTCATGTACGAGTACTCTACATGACGCGCGGGGTGACAGGGATCGTCAACTTAGTTCCGCCATGGCTCGGAATTGGACAGCAACCAAGCGACACCAACGATGCGGTGTTTAAGTACTCAGATCGATGGAACCGTTGGCAGAGCGTGGTTCGTAAATTTTGCTGGAACCCTATTCGTACTATGTATGGGCTTTGAAGCGAAGAATCGTCCCTCCTTCAACCAACTTGCTTCCATCCCAACTCCTCGCTCCTCTTCATATGTATGAAATCCCCCGTCTCCCAGTCTCCCAACTACACATGGGAATTGGAAATTACTCCCAGCCCAACCAAAGTATCAATTCCAGTGGACCAGGACAGAGAATCTCAATAAAAAAAAAATCATCGCTTTTCGGCCCGGTTGAACGCTCGTTTTACCACTGAGGAAATTGCAATGAAATGCAGGTTGACAAGTAACACTCGTGCCGTTGCAAGAACAAGAAACCGGAGAAAATTTTGCGCCGATTTTTGATCACTAAATGGGATGACCTAAACCCTAAACATAAGCCCCGATGCTAGTGGCGAGTTTGAGCCTCCAAAATATGAATCACCCAAGTCATGTGCCAACACGGGAGCGAGAGCGAACAGTAAGGCGGCCAGGGTCTTAGCATTGCTCAGCATTGTTCTAGAAAATTAGAAATGGCCTACACATGATTGGTTCCCCACGTTTGTTGGTTGCCAGGGTTGCGTTGCGTTGCGTTGCGGCGATCAACTCGGTCCTACTCTAGAAGTATCTCCGGCGGGCGAATTGATGGAGAGGAGGATCCTCAATTGCTGTGTGTAGAGGGGGGTTTAAATAAGATGGCTGATTTCCGCAGCGCTGCAGCTTCTTTGGTGATGCTGCTTCGAACCAAGGCAACTTACGTCATAGATACCCACGCACAAGCTTCAGGCAACGAAGATACCACAGTTCAGCTTTGAGAGTTCAATTCTTTACCATTTTCTCCTCCAGATTCGAATACGAAACTCGGATTTAGATACTACAATCCTCTCTACCATCTCCTCCACTAGAGCACGCAACTTGGATCTTAAATATCGCAATTTAGGTTGTCAAACAACCATCTTCAACTTTGAAGCTTCAATCCTCTACCATCTCCTCCGTCAGAGCACGCAACTCAGCTTCAGACACCACAATCCGAGCCGTTTAATACACCACCTTCAACCTTGAGGCATCAATTCTCCGCCATGTCTCTCGTATCAATCAAAAACCTCCTCTTCCCGCGCTCCTCCCGCAGCACACGCGAAAACTCTCCCCTCCTTCCCACAACGACACCACTATACACCGACTACACCACCTACACAACCTCTCCCTCTCCCGCACCCTCACCCTCCTCCTCCTCTCCCTCTCCCGCACCCTCCCCCTCCTCCTGTCCCTCCGATGACAAACCCTGCGCACACCCCTCCTGCCCTCGCCGTCGCCCCTCCGTCTGCTCCTCCACCTCCACCTCCACCTCCTCCTCCCACCCTTCCAAACCCCTCCTCTCCGCGCGCACAGTCTCGGACGCAATAATCGGTCTCTCCGACGGCCTCACCGTCCCCTTCGCACTCACCGCCGGCCTCTCCGCCTTCTCCTCCACCCGCATCGTCATCTTCGGCGGCTGCGCAGAACTAATAGCCGGCAGCATCTCGATGGGACTTGGGGGGTGGCTCGCCGGTCGTGGAGAAGCGTATTTCCCTCCTCCCCCCCCTTTTTCTCCTCCTACTAACCCCGTCGCAGGGAATTCTACAACACCACCCTCCAAGCGACCGAAAAACTTGTCTCCTCCTCTCCGGTCGAAGACCTAGTCGTTGACGTGTTCGCGCCATACCGACTCCCGACTGAAGCCGTAACCCCGATGGTGACTGAGCTTGTTAAGGATCCCCAGGCGACAGTAGAGTTTTTGATGCGGTTTCATCATTCGCTACCACCCGCTGAGGAGGAAGGTGGGAGGACCCCACTATCATCCGCGTGTACGATTGCCGCGGGGTA
>MU122098.1:932963-957530 GCA_014904905.1 Wilcoxina mikolae CBS 423.85 | reverse complement strand
TCTCTCCGTCTTCCTTCCCCTTCCTCTCCCACCTTCAACCTTCTTCCCCCCCAACCCCCCACCAATCTCAAGAGGCCTCTCATCATCACTCAGCCCCCCTCCGAGCCCTTCATCATCCGTGATATAAACCCCCACATCCTCCTCCTCCTCCCGGGGGGGATCATCCTCAAGAATCCTCCCCAACCACCCAGCACATTTCTTTATCTCCCTCTTCGCCTGCGGGAACAAACTCGCAAACTGCAAAAACCCATGCGAAACCCCCTGGATCAAAGACACCTCCACCTTTTCATCATCTTCCTCCTCCGTATCAAGTCCCAACTCCCGTCTGTGTCTTCTAACCGCCTTTTTCGCTGCCCTGATCCTGCCGGCGAAAATAACAGTGTCGTCGACTAAGGGATCGCGTTCGCCGGTAAGGAAGTAGACGGGGGGGAAGCGGGCAAGGAGTGAGTCCGGGGCGACGATGGGGGAGAGGAAAAAGTCGGTTTGGAAGTCTGGACAGTGGTGAGGGCCGATGTAGAGGATTACCATTGCGCGCATCATTTCTGGGGTTAGGACGCGGTCGGAGAAGTAGCTTAGACGTGAGGACATAGCGAGGCGGGTTGTGATTTCCTGAGGTTCTGTGGGGGTGCCGTTGGGGATGGGGGAGTTCGTGGGGATGTGGTGCGGGGATGGATGTCGACTTGTGCCGGAAGTTTTTTCGTAGTATTCGCTTTTTTTCCGGACAACGGAGATGTTGGTGGAGAGGGTTGAGCGTTGATTGATTAGTTTCATTTGTTCTTCTGACATCCAGGATGACATGTTTAGGTCTAGACTTGGGTAGATCAGGATTACTCCGTCTGGAAGTGGAAGGCCTTTCCATCCTGCCTCCATTAAGTGTCCGGTTGATGATGTTGATGTAGAGTTGAGAATCATCAGTGTAACCCCAGCTGCATAGTTTCCTCCCGCAGAATCACCAGTCAATGCGATCTTTGGCAGGACATCCCCAGATAATCCCACGCATCGACCACGGGTGTAAACAATTGAGTGGTAGACATCGTAACATTCGTTTAAAGCGTAAGGGTACGGATACTCCGGTGCCTTTTTGTAATCTATAGCAATAATCGGCACCCCACAGATCCTCGCCCAAGAAAGAAGTTTATCGTCGTGGTGGCGAGGCGTCATCGCAGCATATCCTCCTCCAGGGAAGTCAAGAATCACTTTTGTACAGGAAAGCAGCTGCTCTCGAGTTCCTTCATAATACACCCAAGCGTCTATGGGAGCTTTATACACCGACTCCTTCGGCCGCGGGATCCGTAATGGTCGAGGCGCAAACTTATTCGCATTTCTATGCAGCAGGCCAGAGAAGAATTTAAGATATGGCGTTGTCGACTTCTCCCAAGAAATACGGAGGTGGTCAACTGTGATATTTGCCCGTACCCTCCGGACCTAACAACATCAACATCCGGAATTCCCTATCAGCAGATGATGGGGTGTACCTTCTCAGCCGCTCTTTCCGGCGCCAACAGGTAATAAACACTAAACGCTATACTCGCCGCATCCCTCACCCACTTCCTTCTTATCCTCATCGCCGTCCAAAACCCCGCGTCCAACGCCGTCAACACCCATGTTGCGCGGTAATAACTCCTGGTATACAGATTCTCCAGCGGCTCCGGAGACTCAAGATTCAATAGCTTTGAGAAATTGCGGGCGATGTAGAGATATAGCAGCGTAAGCACGACTGTTTGGAATGCGGTGAAGCGTTTGGATAAGACTCTTGAGGCGCGGCGGAGGAGTGGTATCGGTGGTCCATGTGGATTGCCGCGGAGGATGTATATAAGCCTTCAGTACACACTTTCAGCTTTGTGTATTCCTGTTGTGAGGGAAAGATGGAGTACAATACCATAACAGGAGGACTGTGAGGATTTTAGCGCGTTCCTGGCGAAAGAGAGGAGGGTATTCACGAGGCAGAGGCATGTCTCTTGCAAACGGGGGAAGCAAGAAGAAAAAGCGCCAATTTCTACTGTACATGTAAAATGTCTGGGAGGGTTTTCAGGGATCGGGGATCGGACATTGTAGGGGAGGAGGGGGGGGATAGAGTCGAGACAGCGAAATGCGAGACTGCTGCTGACTGGGGGAACCATCATCATCATCATCATCATCAGCGTCTGCCATAGCCATGTTGTGTTTCGCCGGCGTGTCGCTGAATGGATGGAGAGTGGGAACCAAGTTACTCGCATGTGAATGTTCGACACCATCGACTAAGAGCTAAGCACGTGCATTTGCTTGCTCGCTCTCTATCACATGCGCGGTGTGGACCCTGCAAGGACAGATCTTGTGTAGCCACACGTCATCACGGTCGGGTCACTGCCGAGTGTGGGGGTACCCATGCCTTCTTTCTTCCCCACTTCTTCCTCTGACTCCCGACATCACTCGTCAACATCCAACATCATTCATACGCTTTGCCCTGGTTCACTCCCAAAAACCTCCATTAGAGTTCAGTTTGTACTGTTGTTTTGTAAACAGTGATAATGATTCCTCGCGTGAGAATCGAGAATACACCGTGATACTCGGTGGAGCATCACGGTGGGAGAAGAAGAAGAAGCCAGTACTATAGGTAGGTAGATTTACGGTACATATGGAGAATTCGAAACTGGGTGCCAGTGGTGTAAAGTGTCTAGGAACGAAAGCGAGAAAGAGGTGGTTATTCATCTCGTGACGCAGCTATCCTCCGGACCGTGGTTGTGATGGACAAATACAGAATTGTCACTCGTTAGTCCCAGTTTAAGAGATTTATCTTGTGGAATTTTTGAATCGAGAGTGGGGCCCAGAGTTTCGTGCGGTGCTTTGTTCCCCAGGCAGATATCCGTCCATACTGATTGCCACTGGATCTCGTATGTGAGTGATATAGAGTACTTGTAACAAGTTGTCTCTCCGACTAGCGGTCACGGCAGTTCCTTAGTAAAGTCTCGAAGGGAAACAGAAGTGGCACACATATCTCATTTCCAATTCCCCATAACTCTCCGTAGTACGTATATAGAAGTTCCTAACTACCTCATAAAAGGCAAACAAAAAAACAACCCGCAGACCCATAACGCCTCCATTTAGTCCCAGTAGATCTATGCGTCCTAGTTATTGTTCTCAACCCCCTTATTCTTCTTTTTTCTATTCTTCCTTTTGTTCTGGCCGACTTCCTCTGGTTTGTTAGTCTTTTCTCCGAGAGCTTTAGCTTTGTTCCCGTTCTCCTGCTCCGTGACCATTTCATCTCTCGGGTGCTTGAAGACGGTGGGTGGATTCTCCTTCTCCTTCATGGGTGTCAATTTCTTCTCTTCATCCTTACCCATTTCCTCAGCCCTGGGTGAACTCTTCCTAGATCCCCCCATACCAGCCTTCCCCCCCTCCACAACCGTAACCTTCGCCATCTTCATCCCCTTCATCATCCCTTTAACCTTAACCTGCCTTCTCGCCCTCCCATACACCACCTCCACGCCTCTCACCATCTTCAACACCGGCGCAAACACCTCCTCCCCCTCCCCCGCATCCCACGAAGCTTTCGCAAACCTCATCTCCAAAGCAACAGGCACAAGCGTAACCAACACCGCCGCAACCTCCGTCATCGTAAGTCTCCGTTTCCTAACCCTCTTCACCGGATCCAGCAATCTCTCCAAATACATCGCATACATCTGTGACTTTCTTGCCATTGCGTCGTTAGACAGCTGCGGTTGGTGGTGATGAAGCATCTTCCATAGCCCCCTGCCGACTTTGGAAACCTTTAGAACCCACGGGAGAACGGCGTCTTTGTGCCAGCTGCAGCACGCGTTTTTGATGCTGTGTTGGTAGCGGGAGATTGTGGCGACGCAGGCGGGACGGAGACAGGTTGTGATGCTGCGATGGAGGCTGGTGGAGAAGTGGGTGTAGCGGTTGGAGGTTTCTTCGACGGAGGAGAGGAGGGAGAGGAATTGCGTTGTCAGGTGCGGGTGTGTGGATTCTTGTGTGAGGATGCGGGGTTTGAGGGTGAGGAGGGAGGTAAGGAGGTGGGATGGGGAGCGGGATGGGGGGACGAGTTCGTTGATGAGGGCGCTGGAGGGGGTGTTAGAACATGGTGAGATGAAGGGGAGGAGGGAGGTATATACCGAAGTTCGTGGTCGGAGCTTATGATCAGAGCAGTGATGTCGCTGAAGCTCACCTGGCGGGGTTTGAAGGTTGAAAAGTCCGCGATGAAGCCGTCGGCAAGTGCTGTAAGTGCAAATAGGGACGAATCCATCTTCTCGAGCTGTTCAGTGTCAGCAAACAGCCCAACGAGACACAGGGGAACACCAAACCTCATCCCTAACTGCAGCTATATTCTTCACCAGCTTCTTCTTGACCGGGTTCGTGATTGACGGAGTACTCGATAGGGCCTGTTCCATTGCCCTAACAGCTTCAAAACAATACTCCAAATGCAACCCAAGAGAGATAACCGGGAATCCATCCTCATTAACTAGATCCTCGTAAGTCTCCTCAAATGTTTTAGAACCGTAATAACCACCGTCCCCGTCCCCGTCCCCGTCCCCGTCCAGAATCGAAGAAGAGCTGTTTATATCCTCGTCGAAACCATCATCGCTGCTATCACTATCCATAGCGTAAGTACCGTCTTCCAAATTCCTTCTAACCCTGACCATGTGTTGTGCGAGTTGAGGTTGTGATTGCAATTTGGATGAAAGGTGTTGGTGGTGGTATGGAGGTGACTGTTTAACAAACAAGGCTGCTGCATGCAAGAGCGGGAAGGGACATGAGCTTGCCAGCCCGTTTCGAGCAGTACCGAGTGAGATCATATGTACACCATACACCAAACCTCCCACCACGCCCCAATAGATGCCCAGGAAACCAAGAGTACCAATCGGGCTACGACCGTACAAACACTGCTAGCAGCCTCTCGAACGTGGCAGGCTCTAGCTCAAATACCACGTTTCTGCCCATCCAACAAACCCGGTTCTTCCCGCTACATCTACATCAAAGCCCAACCCACAAACCCGCCCTCTGCCCTCCCAAAACGTCCAGAAAGCACCCAAAAAACGTGGGCGTTGCCCATGATCCCGTGCACACTGCATCACCCACCCACACAACCTAAGACAGCACACCACCAGCACACCCACCACCCACCACCCCACAGGGTTGGTTTCCAGATATAAACTGCCGCAGGAAGAAACTAACCAAGCGAGCCAATCGCTGATTTTGTGCCAAAGAAGGGAATTTCAGACGTCAGGTTGTGGCCGGGAATATGTAGGGTTGATGGATGGATATTATAATTTAGTATTCATAAGCCCCCCCTCCTAACATCTCATGTCCCCAACCAACAGCTACAAAAAACCGCTCCACAAGAAGGAGAGGAAATCAATTTACAAGGTGAAAAAGGAAAACGCAATGCAATGCAAAAAGGAAGATGATGATGCCCAAACTTATAACTGTCGTGACTTCGTATCGTTTTTGGTAAAACAGCAAAAAACACCCCCCCCCCCCCCCCGACCAGAAAGACGCGAGAAAAAAAGATAAAGAGATCACAAGGTGGCTGTACCGCTGCTCTGGTGATCGTCGTAATCATCTTCCTCGTGCACAATCCTCAATGTCTCCTCGATGAGCAGGAGATCATGCTCAATCATCTCTGCCCAGTTTTGGATATCCCCAACCTCCTGTATATGGTAAGTTCGGGTTCATTCTTGAAGAGGATGGGTAGCTGCAACATACCTTTAGCTTGCCCCGTGCGCTATCGGCCATCCCACCCCATTGCTTTGTGGTCTTTGCGAGCTGGTTGGTCTTGTTGCGGAGTTGCTTGGACTGGTTGTCCAGTGTGGCCGCATTGCTGTGGATGGTAGAAATGCGATCCCGGAGATCGACATCAACCGTGGAACCAAGGTTGTGAAGTTCACGGGTAAGGGTATGGCGGGCGTCATCTACAAGAGAGTTAGCACAAACACAAACGGGGTATGAGGACCGGATGGTGGTGGGGGGGACGAACCGGCACGCTTGTAACGATCCTTGCGGAGCAGCTGGTCGTCTTTGATGATTCTTGCAGTAGCCATTGAGTGATGAGACTAAGAGTCTAAGCTTGGATGAGAAGTGTATGAAGAGCTTTAGGAGCAAGAGTATATGTCTTCTAAGTTTCTCAAAGATGAGAGAGGTGTGAAGCCAAAGGAATGTCGAAGAGCTTCTCGTCTCAGAGGCAGGATACCGTCCTGATATAACAAATGATCGATCCTCCTCGTATCCCCCCTCCTGTCCAAACTTCCCTTCCCTCTTCCCCGCACTTTCCGTGATCCCACCCCCCCTCCGTTTCCGTCTTGATTATTTCCTCCTCCCTCTTCCCTACCTATCCCACCCTCCTGCTCCTCTATCTTTTATGGAGGCCACACTGTCCGGACCAAACAGAAAACGACAACACAGCAAGCGTATCATGCACACACAGGCGCAACTCCGTAGATCAAGGTTTTTCCTTTTCAAGGGCCGCCTTGTCGTCAGCTGGATGTGTGGAGATGACAAGGTATGGTGGTGGTAGTGCTGGGGAGTGTTTTTTTTCTTTTACTTGGCAGGCGATTCTCCGCGATGCGATGGTGAAGGTTCTCTGCAGGAATGGTCGGGTCTGGGGCGGACTGCAGCTGGTGACTGATGCGTTGGCAGCTCGAGAGAGGTCGAGTATGAGATGAGGCGGCGGCGATGGGCGATGGGTGGTGCTGGGGGGCCGGGAAACCGAGGAGCGAAGGGGAGGGGTTACGGTGGAATGATGAGGTAGGCGGAAGTGTGGGGCGCAAACGAAAAGTTTAGTGCGCGCACGGAGGCGCACCTCGAAGGAATCAGGCGTCTGGAACACAACATTGTTAACTCCAGCAAGCAATTGATAACGGCACGACTGGAATGAGCCCGACAGAATGGGAGGGAGGGGGAGGAGAGGAAGGTTTGGGGGTGAGAGAAAGATGGCGATGAGGGGAGAAAATCAAGTGAGAGGGTTGCGCATGCTACGATGGGAAGGACTACGACATACTTTTGGCGGCCGTGTTCGTGGAGGGCTCTGATTCGAAGAGGGGCGTTATGCACGATACGTTGTCCAACGGATATTGAGGTTGTGTTCCCAGCGATTCGCCGGACCTGTGCATTCGATTCGATCATCAGCCGAAACGCGTTAGATACAGCCCAGCGCCACAGCCTTGTGGCGGTGCCATGACGACCATTGACCAATGAACTTCACGATGGACGTTCAAAATGTAAAGAACAACGCGGGTACCTGGGCATCTCATCGAGAAATGCGTAACCTGGTTCTCGGGACGTCAAAATCTACCGTGGAACTGGATTCCGGATTTTTATTTTTCCCGTTCCGTTGCATGTGGCGTCCACCAATCAAACGCCTTCAACACCAATGTGCTACCAAATTCGCTTATCCATATAAGGGAGGAATTCATCGTACCTATCTTATAGCTA
This sequence comes from Wilcoxina mikolae CBS 423.85, assembly GCA_014904905.1. Lineage (NCBI taxonomy): Eukaryota > Fungi > Ascomycota > Pezizomycetes > Pezizales > Pyronemataceae > Wilcoxina > Wilcoxina mikolae. The sequence continues at coordinate 950,105 of MU122098.1, read as the reverse complement.
TAAGGGTACCAAAGAGCCACAGGCAACTGATAACCAGTATCACAATTCACTCACCAAATATCTTGAATTTTGTATTTGAGTTTAACTTCAATTGCAAAGTAATGTATATATACAATATGTGCAATTTAGTACTCTACAACCTCTCAGTCTCCAATTTATGATATATTTAAAACTGATAAAGTAGTTTTAGAAAAACCACTTAAAAATATTGAAAACTGATGGTTTTCTAATGCTGCTCTGATAGATTTAAAGATATTATAAATTGGTCAGTGGAAAGTGATAGAACATCAAATTACAAATATTTCATATATATATTACTTTGTAATTGGAATTAAATTCAAATATATAATTATTTTTTAGTAACTTTCATATCCAGAGCAAATTTTCATAACTACCATTATAAACAAGTCCTGAATTCAGTATAGATAGGCTGAATCACTGGTCAGCATCAGCAAAATATTTTTCTGTCTGGGTGGAATGGCTCTGTCAGAGTGGACATGCTCTGTCAGAGCCATCAGAGACATCCCGGTGACAGCTTACTCCGCACTCAGCGTCAATACTACGGGTCACATTGTATATTGCCCTTCGATCGCAGTTTCACCGTTTCTTCTCGCTCTATCATGGTCGACCTCCTATTTTAAACGAACACTCTGACGTTGTGACTAACTGTGACCATATGTCAGAATAGACCCAGTCCAGCTCAATCCCATCCAGTCAGTAGAGACCCAGTATAATGGTGGTATCAGGTGTACTTGGTAAGTGTATTTGGCTCATGAGTATACGTGATCTCGTAAGTATACTTGGCCTCGTAAGTGCACTTGGCTCGCACTTTACTTCGTAACTGTACTTGACCTCGTAAGTGTACTTGGCTTACACTTGGCTTCATAAGTGTACTTGGCCTCGTAAGTATACTTGGCAGCTGAGGCCGGGTAAGTATTCTTCAATATAGTCTGACCCTCTTCCACTCTCTTACTTTCAACTATATTTGCACTCTAAGTTCTAAGTTCTAAGTTCTAAGTTCAACTCTATGATACTTCTCTCTCTCACTCACAGTCACCCTCTTTATTTGCAAATGAAAAAGAAGCGCAATCTACTGAGATCGAGTAATCAGCCTAATGATTGAAGGTCATAGCTATCTTAGTACAAACGCTGAAGTCATAGAGAGTATAGAAGTAACTTGTTCCATAAAAGAACCGCCTTTGCATCCGCAAAATAAAATAGTCAGTTCTAATAGCAATTGACAGTCAGAACCGTGACATACCAGCAGATAAGAACCTAAAATATTATTAAGTTTTCTACTCCAAGAATTTTTACCATATGAACTTCTTTTGAGATCTCGACTCTATTGTTCTTTACATGTACACCCTTTACGAACGAGCAATCACTCCATACAACTATCGTAGTGCGAGTATCTTCATCCATACGTATGATATCGAGTATGAATACCTTCACTGGTTTTATACTCATAAACTTCCTTCCAAATACCATAACCTTCCAGTCCAAGACTATGAGGACTGGTCTGACCAAGACAACTCCGAAGACTATCTCCAGGATCCGTATAACTTCTGAGGAGTAGGCGGCTATACTTCCCCCTAAGTATCCCCGTAACAGACGCGATCGAGCTGGGCTGGCTCTCCGCTGGACCCATTCCGACGTACGGTCAAAGTTGGCCACAACGCTAGAGTGTTCGTTTAAAATAGGAGACCGACAGAGCGAGAAGAAACGGTGAAACTACGATCGGAGGGCGATATGCAATGTGACGCTTGGTATTGACGCCGGGCGCGGAGTAAGCCGCCACCGGGGTGTCTCTGACAGCTCTGACGGAAAATTTTCTTGCTAATGTTGAGCTGGTAAACCAGGAGTGACGCTCCTAAAATTATAAGCAAAGGGTATACAAACAGTTCGAGAAGATCAGAAGTGATAGTTTACCACTTGTATCCATAGTATAAAATATACCAGTGTACAACTGTAAATGCGAGGCAGCTCTTTCATACCATGAGGAATAATTAGACATGTCAAAACAACTCTGTATGAAGGTCTTTAGCCGCAAATGATCCTAGATGGAGCATCTCGTATACTCTCTAAACCTCTGGATCCACCGAACAAGTGCTCTGGATCCCCCAACAGGTGCTCTAGGTGCTCTTGGACCTCATGACTCGCACCGCAAACTCCTCCAATGACTCTAATTTCTGGTAATTCCCAAAACTGGGGTGGCAGTGCAACGCAACCATTGCCACAATGACGTCTTTGTATCACAACCCCGCGCTCCTGCTCCAGTATGTAAAGCCCACCCACCTCTACGTTTCACATTCCATCAAACAAACAAACCCACACACACACGCACACTAAAATACAAAAATGCCGATCCCTCTCTACACCTCCGAAAAGCCATCCACCTCCGAGACCGGGCACACCCCCCCTCTCGATAGCTCAAAGACCACCTCAGCTACTTCTTCGGCGTCGCCACCTTCTGCCGCTGCACAAGACGAGCTCGCGAGAACCTCGGCGCGCAGGAATAGTATAAACAACAGAGAGCAGACAGCTGAGGAACGGGAGGAGGCGGCAAAACTGTATGAAGAGAGGATTGAGGAGGAGTATGCGAAACGGGAGGGAGGTGCTTAGGAGGGAGTGGAAGGGTGGGGATTGGGGAGTGTTTGTTCCATTCTGTACTTCTGTTTTATTGAATGATTGCTCTCGGTAGCTTTTACGGCAGTGGTTAGGGCTGTGGGATAACTTTAAGTCTTCCGTATATCCCTGTGCGTCTCTGTACAACTTCATGACATATCTCCACACACATACCAAGTTACCTTCTCAAAGGGAACCCGCTTCCGGATGGTTTGTTCAATGTGTTCATTAACTCAATTGCACATGAATCTCATGAGTAGGGCGATGATGACCACCACCGCATTTGGCTAAAATACCCAGCAGAGATTTTGTTGTATAAGAAGTTGTCAACGACATTCTTGATTGTTGCATTAACTTGGAACTCAATTGAACAAAACACCGCATCTGTAATAATCACATGCACTTCTGAGTGTTCCCAGTGTTCTCAGAATCTCAGCGCCGGAGCGAGCATACTAAAGACTCTTCTACCCACCGCTAAACCATCTCCGTCAACTATGAACGCTGACCGTCATCAAGTGGTCTCGAACACTGCTGAGCATCATCATCATCATCAACACGAATCTGGCAAGTAAGCATCACCGTAGCGAGGTCCAGCGTAATTAACCATGAGCACCTTCTCGGCAGCCAAAGAACAATATTATTGCATTTCCGGGGGCCTCCCATAGGCTAAGCAGAAGCTTAAGGTAGAAAATCCCCGAAGGGAAAAAGACCTAAACACCTCACATGCCCTACAACAGAGTAAGAGCCATCTTCACAACTTCCAAGGGACTAAACTTGAAAGTTGCGCGCTGTTGTAAGTGTCCTATGATACCATTGCAACGAACTAAATCATTTGAACCCGCGGGTAGGGCCAACCACGTCATACTAAGGGTCCAGATATATATGCTTAAGAACTAAACACTAAGTCCTTAGATGATTAGAGCAGCCCGACAAGTGGGATGATGCACTTTTGAGTAAAGAGTGGTATTCCCGGAACTCCTCGTACACCTATTAGGAAAGTGGATTCAAAACATGTGGAGAAGGAAGAAGAGAAAAACGGGGAGACGGGCGGTCGGAATATCACTCGTAGAAATCTGATGATGAGCTGATATTCCTACTTTTAGTGGCGATACAGCTCAGCCAATTATCCAACTTGTCCCGCCCTGTAGCCTGCTAGAGATTATCCGGGTGTTCTAGCTACCAGTGTACCCGTATCTAGAGCGTCCTCTCTCCCAGACAGAGGACGTAATCACCAAGATGAAACCGGCTTTCGGATCGAGTTACGGCTGTAAACGGGTGGCAAAGAACCAGATGGGAGTCATGGGACTTCCGGTCATAGAGCCTCGAGGATCGAAGGGGAGGAGCTAACAGCAGCCGCTGGAATTGACGGAAAACCGCTACCGGTTGCTCAAGCTTGATGCGGTGGATCTTTAGGCAGAGGGTCGATCTGTGTTATCATGGGACGTAGGGGTGTGATGTTGGAACTACGTGCATTCGTTTATGACAATCTAATCGTTCGCTCTAGCAAGGACGGTGGGACCCCGCTGGGGTTTCGTTGATTTAGGCAGACGAGATAACTCGATACCGTCCCCGGATGAGACGAGACGAGACGTCGACCGGCCTCGTCTTGTCTCCTCAGCTTCCCATGTGTATCACTAGCGCAAACCTCGTCATCACTAAAAATCACCATATCTCGAGCCAGCAATATGCAATGTGTACCGCGGTGAGCATATGTTGGGAACCTGGCGGACACCCTACAAATTCAACCAGCCACCCTACTGTTTGAGTTATGGTGACCTCTAGATAGTCATCACGGTCGATTTGTTGACCATTCCACGGTATCCCAGTGCTGAATTCCTTGTTACAAATGAGCTTCACAATCCGGAGCTCCGGAGTTGACTGTCATTCTCGAGAGTTCATCGCATTAAAGAATTGGGCATTTTATATGAAGGGTATGTCCAATTTCCCTTCCTGCCCAACAAAACCATCTTTGCCTGTTCACCGTATCAAATCATGTACACCTCTCACTGGCACAACACGATAAATCAATCGCCCTGAGACTCAAACTTTAGCAGCAACACCGTGTAAGTTATTTCTTCCGAGTTTTGCAGGACTACTCTAAGTATAGTATGGCGCCTTGGTATTGGAAACATACAGGTTCCAGCTCTCTTATGAGACAGAGGACACTCTAGATCTCCTCCCAAATAGTCCCTGGGTTTTTTTTTTATCGATTATGGATATCCAATCTACCGTGTTCAACAAGCACTCGGACAAATCTTTCTCGGGAAATACGAAAAATCCAATGACGGCATTTGGACTAGAAGATGTATGAAAGGGGTTTCAACCCTACTAAGGTCAGGGGCAAACTGTGTGCTGCTGTGTGGAGTCTTCAACTCGAGCTCTTATATGTCTTCATACAGAGCGGGCAACTTAACAAAATTCGATCCCATGGTTGCGGTCCTTAAGCTGGCGAATTCAACTTTCATGATTGTTGGTTCGTTGGATAGGACTTGTGCGAGGAAGAGGGCTACACAGCCTACACTACAAACTTATATTGAGGGTCGCGTTCACATTCACTAAACCGAGCCAACTGACAACTTTTCTTCATCGCCTCCAAACCATTGTGCACTGAATGAGGGGAGCTATGGCCTTCCGAATTGGCTCAACCCCGCGGTGCTATAGACGGGACCCCGTCTGAAAGTCCTGGGACAGCCCTGGAACCCTAGCGTACATTCAAACCCCCGGGAAAGTCGGACGGCTTCCGCCTGTTGTCGGCCCAAAGGTTCCATGCAGTTGCTTAGTCTGGCAGGTTTCAGTCTCCGGTGCTCTTCATTCCGGTACTGCATTGCCACGCTGGTTGCTAGGGCTCCGACTTAAGCCTCTGGATATCAAATAGACCTCCAGGTTGGCTCGGTAGCCGCCTAACCGCAGTGAGACCGCCTCTATGTGGAACAGGGAGTCGTGTCACGCAACTAACGGGACAGGGGGTTGCATGTATTTGTGGTGAAATATGCTACGCCGTGCGCACATGCTAAAGCTCGGGCTTTCGAATTCCCTTGAGCTTGGGCCCGGGATATGCTTCATATTAGTACTCGAGCTATAGACCGGATCCCTAACTCACGGAACAAGGCGGGATGAGACAAAGCTCGGCCCCGCTCGATCCCATCTCGCATGAATTGCTATTTATCAATCCCGGATGAGTAGCCATGGCTCCACCATTTGCAAAGCACCAACAAATGAATTCTAATCATGCAATGAGGGGAGAATTGTTATCATACAGTGCAGCCTTAAAACCGAAATAACAGAAACCCAAATACCCGCCGTAAAAATGCATTTCCAAGACACAAAAACCCAACTCCAAAGAAAAAAATCCCAGACCCAAATCGTATGCTTTTTCCGTCCGTTCAAACGCCCCATAGTAACCATTTCTACTTCGCAAACGACAATCGTGCCATACTCGGCTTCTTGTCTAACGCCGGGCCCATTGACAGCCTGGCTATGCTTCCTTTTCGCTCTAATCCAGGTGCTGACTTTTGCTTCATGGCCTCGACTGCAGACTAGACGAATTCGTCAGATTCTATCTCCTTCAAGGACGGGTGGAGAATATACCTTCGCCTTTTTCCGCATCGTTGGTGGTGCCGGTGCTGGAGGGGTAACGACTACTGACGGCTTCTTCTCCACTGGAGGACCTAACGGCTTTTTCTCCAGTGGGGGACCTAACGACAGCTTTGCCGTGCTCGCCTTTTGCGGTGTGGGAGCCGCCTTTTGTGGTGTGGGAGCCGCCTTTTGTGGTGTGGGAACCGGGATCTGCTTCATCGCCTCAAGCAATGTCTACATTTGTCAGAACGGCTCGCAAATTAATCAAAATAAGTAGTACATACCTTCTGTCTGTTTACGACCCTCGGCGGCGTTGATGGCGGCGTCGCCACCGCAGGTTTCCGCATGCTCTTCATAACTCTCCTGACGACATCGATGACAAAATCCCCTCCTTCCACCATAAGCGCCATCATACTGGGACAATCCAGACGTTCGAAATTGAATGCGGCAAACGAGCTCACCACTACTCTCAAGCTCTCTTCGCGGTGCGCCATGGAATCTGTGTTTTCATAAACGTACCGCGCCAGCTTTACAAAATTGTCTGCCGCGGCTGAGCAGCGCTCGATCCATCTGATCTCGTCCAGCAGCGCCGCGAGCCGGTTTATACACTGCAATTTGAGGGGTGTGATGTCGGTGAATTGTGCCAGTGCGTACAGTTTTGCGTGTGCTAGGAAGGGCTCTTCGTAGTCGAGGGGGACGTCGTCTGGGATGGGGGGTGCAGAAGCGGGTCGGGGCGGGGTGGCGGAGGAAGTGGGGCGGTGCGGGGTGGCGGAGGAAGAGGCAGGGTCAGAGAGTACGCTGGATGGAGGCGAGGGTGTAGATGGTGGAGATGGGGCAAAAGTGGATGCCATGGCTTCAGCAAAAAGCCTACTTGTTGGTCGTGGCCGCCTTGTATCCAGTCCTGAAGATCTTCGGGATCTTATTGCCGCAGCCTTCGGTGCAGGAACTTGGTATTCCTTCGTGTACAGCCATTGCACAAACCGCCCGACTGTTGCCTCATCCCATTGTTCCCAGGCTATCGTTCGGTTTTTCGAAGATTTCGATTGTCCCGCCACCAACTCCAGCAGAGTCTCAGAGTATGTGGAAAGCAGTCCCGAGTGCACCGGAAATTCTTTCCTTTTGGGGCCGGCGGCGATTGTGTAGACCGGAGTAGCGAGGAAACTACTGGTATTCATCGTTAGAAATATATATTGTGAAGTTCTGGAGAGAAAGGGTGAAGGACTTTGTATTGGGGGTTTTCCGAATACTGGCAGTATTCATGACAATGGAAGTCTTTATATACAAAGACGACAGCATGTGAGACTCCGGACGGTGTTGAACGTGGGAAAAGATGATAAGATCACGATTTTCCATTGTCCCCGTTGGCACTTTTTTAACTTCCGAATCTGCGCGAAGCCGTGGTAGCGGACAACTCACATGTGCTACTGCATGTTGCACGATAATGCACGCAATTCCACAAATCCAATTCGTCAATACTTTGGTGTGACGTCCACACACATGTCCACACAGATTAATTGGGCTGGTAGATGCAGCATAACGTTCTCGTCCGGGAAAAACTATGAAGGTCCTCAGGTATAAGTTGCTCTTTAAAAGCTAGATACTTCCGCACAACTAGTGATCGAGACAAAACAGCGCCGGAAGCGTTTGAGTACCCACACTCCGAGACTAGTTCTTTACGAAATTCGAATATTCTGAGGCGATCGAGAAGATGGAAGCCTGATATCGCGATTTCGGTCACCGTTACTAGTTTGTCTGATGGTGTTAGGATACGCAGAATGATTGGATAACAGACTGGATGTTAACGGCGCTTCCTAAGCCTTCCACACACGTTGCGCCGATTGTTTGGTGCTTTTGGTCCTGACCTGTAAGGAATGAAATGTTAACGTGTTTAAATTTAAATTTATATGTTACAGCGGGCTATGCGGGATGCTAACAATAGTTTGCCTAGGGCACTGGACATAGTGAAAAACGCTCAACGGATGATAGCTTGAATTGAATTTCTTTTTTTTTCTTTCCAATTGCTGTATACCGTTCTACTTTGGATAACTTGTGGGGAAAGAAGATGAGCATGTAATCTAATCTAATCTGATATGATATGATTCTGTTATCGTTGAGCACTGACGTCCATCGCAAAAATGTAATTTTAAATTATGTATAAAAAAAGCTGAAAATCATTGCACGAATGCTAAATCATGAAAGGAATTGTATGCAAAGATTTGCAATGTATTTTATACATAGCTAGTAGTGGTTGTAGATGTGTCTGTAGTTTACGCGTTCCTTGGTAAACACACGCGTCGGCCGAACCTCATCTTCAGCACGTATTCTACAATTTGACTCACCAAGCGCTACATAACAACCGGGATGACATGACGAATTGGCGAGAACGCGGATATGTGCCAGCTTCGGACGGAGAAGATTCGGAGGCCGAATTGTCCACACAGGCGGAGGAACCTTTCGATTCCCCAATACCTCAACGCGAAGTAACACCCGGCAAATTAAGCTGCAATGAAGAGGCGGATAATGAATGCGATGGAGGGGACGAAATGGAGTTGGAAATTTCGCACGCTACGGAAGAGCCAGGAATGGAAGCACCAAATACTACAGACGGTGATTTTATGGATATCGACGACGCTCCCAGCGTCGCCACCCAATCCCAGAAGAGTGTCAGAAGAAGACTGTCAATTGAACGAATGGAGGATATCCCCGTGGTGGACCTCAGCAATAAACCAGACGAACCAGATGACGAGGACGGAGGCGTTGGTTTACAGGTCTACAATCATCTACAGGGCTTAGTGAATGCCGCTAACTGTGCGGTAGGATATCGAAGTCATCGGGCAGCAGGTGGTGAACCATGAACAGAATACTAGGTTTATTTCCAACTCTCCGGACCCACTCACGGGAGAACCGCAACCAGAGATTCACCCTACTCCAGCAAGAGCCAGAGACAATGTGAATGAACGACGGATTCCCGAAGCTTCGTCGGCTATGTCCTCACCTCTTTCGTCCGCTCCCTCCTCACCTGTTCGAACCTTGACTCCTCCATCATCTCTTCATCCACCGGTGTCTGAACCACGACCTACGGTTGGATTTCAAGTCGTCGTAACCCGGCCCCGGGAGCCAACATCGCCCGTGCCGGGACCGCCCGTGATTGAGGAGACCTCTCCTTTTTTTGAACGGAGCCTACGTCACAGGAAACCTATCCAGCTGCATCCATATGCTCTTGAAGATGCACGTTACAAAATGCAGATGAAGGCCAAAGGTGTACAGCCAGTTCGAATACAGGAAATGCCAGAACAAGTGGCACAGGGTGCAGCTGTAGAGGATTCACGGGATAAAGAATATCAGGCCTTGTCGCAGGAGAAAGACAGCCAATCGCCGCAGCGTCGTACAGGCGGGCCACCTGCGAGGAGGAAAGACAAAGTACGTAGTGACGATGTTAGCGATTTTGTGAATGCTGTCCATCGCGTAGAACAACGACGCCAGAAAATCATATCCCAGGACGGTTCTAAGCGGCGGAAACTGACCCATACATTTTCCAAGAAGCCTTCAGATTCTGGTGTTTTAGCACCTCCAATGCGGACGCAGCGTGGAACGAATGTCTATGACTTTCCTGGATCACCATCAGCGTCATCACCAACGAGGTCGCCCCTTCGTCACCGCAACTCAAATACTGTGCTCCCGTCTGCTCCAGCAGGTGTTGCTTCTCCAGAGAGACGAGATGGGTTCCGTTCATTGCTGGATTATTTCTCCGACTCGGATCTGGAATCCTTGCAGAAGTCTAATTCAAACAAAGGCTCCCCTATCCAAGCGAAGATATCCCGGGCGAGAGCAATTTCCGTATCGTCTAATGAATCACCTTCCCGTCGAAGGAACTCAACGGGAAGTCAGATTTCAAGAGCAGGGTCAGCATCAGACGGATCGGAGGGCAGGAACGCCACTAACAGTGAAGATTCAAGCCTAGAGAATAGACCGGATGGTCGTTCAAAGGTCGTGAAATTTTTCAAAAAGCGGGGGACTCGGGGTGTCTTGCCGGCTTCCTATATCAGATTTGCGGAGAAATCTAAGCCCACTGATGAAGATGAGGACACGCGACGTCAGAGACGACATTCCACTGCACCGCCAGAGGAAAGACGGCCTGGTGTCGCCAGAGCAAAGGTATCCCACAGGATCCGGGAGCCTGTTCAGGACCTATTCCCACAAGATAGCGATGACAGTGATGATAGCGACGAGCCAATTATAACTGCATCAGCACCAGTGAAGTCGAAACAGCGGGCTAAACCTCCGACCTCCTCGGCGCCTCCAAGACGCGTAATTAATCTGCTGGATGATGGGGATATTCCAGAAGATAACCGGATCGATTACGGCTTGCCTGGGCTGGAGAGACGACGCCCAAATGCTCCCAAGGCAAAACGTCGTGCAAAGGCTTCAGAGCAGGCTGGGGGCGCTGCAAAGCGTACTTACAATTATGGGTATGCACCTTCGAGAACCCGAAAACTAAAACGATCCTCTGGGCCCCAACTTGGAGTTGTAGATGCAGCCGCTCATCTCAAAAAATCCGAGAATAAGTCACCGCCTAGGTTTTTGAAAGTTGCTACTCGAAATGCCGTTGCAAGAAAAGATCGTGGACGCCAGAGCCCCGCACGGAAATTATTTGTTCTGGACACATTGGACGATACTCGGGAAGTTCAAGAGGTTCTGCGAAACTGGAGGGAGGGAACCCTGCCTTTTGGGAGATGTGAGGAGTATTCATGGCGTGATAATGCGGTCCGTCATGCGCCACCCTCTCAGTCGAGCCTTCCGCCACCACAACGCCTCAGCAGTTTGGCAAGTGACAAGGCCACTCGCCGCCCGGCTTTTCGTAAGCCAGCGTCGTCTGCTTCGAGACCTCGCCAAACCTCTCTCCTCAGTCATGATTTTCAAAGACAGACCTCATCGGGGAGGAATGGCAGTGTCCGTCCACGCAAGTCTCAGATCCATCCGCTTGCGATTGTTCCTCTGCGGGGAGACTATAATATTCATCGACCTACGTATACTCCCCAACCCGCCCAGTTCGAACGAAATGTCCCTAGTTCTCAACATCCCTCCAGACAACATCCTACGTCGTTGGTCATTGAAAATGTCATCCATAATTTGCGTCATCAGCGTTTGCAGCAACGAATGCCCAAGACTGCTGGTGCTATTTGGCCTGATCAACAACCAAAACCGCCGCGCGCTTTTACTCCACCACCGCCATCATTGCCGACCGCAGATCCTAGCAGTGTCCCTCGCAGGCTTGTTCGTCGCAAAAAACAAATACCTCGGCGAATCGATGCGGATACTGTCGACCGGCGGCAGCCGCCCGCCCAAGACTTGATTTTAGATGACGAGCCGTTTGAACCAATTATCACAGACGAACAGGCTGTACGGGACTGTCTTTTGGGATTACTACCGTTTGGCTCAAAGTACTCATTAAATTTTGACACATCGCCTCTCAAGGATGGAACAATATTCAACGGAGACACATACATAGGGAAGGGCAGTTTTTCTCTCGCATTAAACACTCCAGGGCCTCGAGTTCATACTACCAACCAAGGTGCATCGTACAATTTTGAAGACAAATCGCTTTATTGGGGTGTATACGAGGATTCTATAGCTACTGAGTTTGAAACTGTGATGGGAATGATCGGTGATGCTGCTGAGAAACGATGGGATGGGGAAGCAAGCTTAGGACTGGAAGAACAGCTTTTTGCATACCAAGCTTACGGATTTTATGGGTTTCTCACTAAGTACATTGCTGAGACATTGTCGTTTCACGATCAGCTTGACGCAGTTTCCTTCGCCCAGCGGTTCCTCCAGTCAATCGAAAGTTGCTGTTCTCGACTTTCCTTGAATGTTTCTGGGCCATCGGACACTGCAGCAATTCGAAAAACAAATACCCGTCTGGTGCTTCAAGCAAACGCCTTTTGTTTGGTTGTCGCTTTCCAGATATTTCGTCTTTCTTCTGCAACACCCGATGTTCAAGAACAGCTTGAATTGCCTAGAATCCTCCGAAAGATTGGACGGGAACTGCTGAGCCGACTACTTCGTGTCGGAGTTGACAATATACGGGCATGTTATGAGGACCAGAGGCGTCGAACGCAGTTCGAGCGAGGTATTGGTAGTGATCATTATCTTGTTGAGCTCTGGGTTTTGGCAATTCAAACCCTCGACGGAATTGGTCTTGTGGGTACCTCCTTTTGGGAAATGCTCAATGACGAATTGCATATCGACAGAGTGGAGAATTCGGCCGAAATTAAGACATTTGAAAAACTCTGGCGCACCTTGTTTACCATAATGCCTCTTTATCAATTTGATGATCTCGGATTAACCAAGCGTGTTGATGGCAATCATCCTGTAGCGGAAAACTGGTCTATGGTAAAGGTACTTGCTGGCAGACCGTTAAGGATATACAATATGAACAAGAACGGCCATTCCGGGACAATCAACGACTATCTCCGAATCATCTATGCACGATGTTACCACTTGATGGCGAAATGGCATTGGATCAATCCAGATTCAATTATCCCTGTGCTTTTTGAGTTTTTTAGTAGCAATGGCTTGGCAAATCTCTCCAACGAACACGACCGTGGATCTCCGGATTTCTTACTCAACCTGGACAAAAACCCGGTCGTTGAAGTTGTCGATTCGGATCAATGCTTTCATCTTCTGCTCAAGATCATCGTTATAGGATTGAAGCGCATGAGAGTCACATCGACTACTCGCAAAACTAGTGGCTTGGTATATCGACTTATGCCGAATCACCGTAGGCAGTATCCAAAAGACGAAGATCTCAGAGTAGAGCATCTAGATTCCCTAAAAAACCACCATTATCTTTTAGAGACGCTTTACTGGGCGGCACCGCCTGATTGCAGACCGCCTCTTGATGCTATTCGCTTGCTTGTCGACCCAGAAACATCGCATCGTGAGGCATGCACTGTTGCTATCAGAGCTTGGACAAATCTTCTTCGGTTTCAGTTACACAGCGGAGAAAACCTTCTGCCCTTAAAGGCGCTGATGCAATGGTTTGATGATCTTGCTACGAAAACGATGGGCCAGCATCAGTTGGCGCGCAATGAAGCAGAGAAGCAGTTCCGACTAGCTCAAGAAACGGCAGACAGCAATTTGTCTGAACAGGATCTTGAGGCAAATATACGACGGAACCAAAGACAATTAGAGGCTCTCCTTAACGACCTCGTTAAGTCTTTGTGTCTCGAGTTGGCTTCGATTTCGGGGCATATTCCGAATGCCTTAGTACTCTTGACACCTGGTAAGCTTAAGAAAATTAAATATTATGTAGCATACACTAATGATATTCCCTAGCGGCAACTGCCAATATACTCAACTCCTATACTCGGCTCTCGAACAAGCTACTCCTGGAAGTATTGAGCCTTCTGCAACAGTTCTTGAAGACATGCAACCCTCTAGAGGCCAATAGTCAGAGCATCATTCCGCCCGCGATTAACACCGACGAAGACAGCCAAGATTACGGTGATTGGTCAGGTTTCGAGGAGGTTGTTCTGCAGGACGAAACGAAACAAGCCGCTGAGGTACGATATTTCCTTTACCCTCTATTTGTCGCCGCTCACAAATTTGTAGCATTTATTGTCCGTTGCATACGATTCGCTTCATCGCATGCTTTCCAACTGCTTTGGCGCCGATATTCAGCCCGAGGAGACACTGCTAGTAAAAATTGTTGACACGTGGACATCAACCGCAGGATTTCTTGTGAAACATGGGCTCAAGACGTGGGATGTCTACCTTGAATACAGTCGCGAATCATGGTCTTCTTTGCGTGATACGGCTCAGACACGAAAATTTACGGCCTATTTTCTGCCGAAAATTATTCATTCCGGTGTTGATATCTACCAGAGCAACAAGTCAGCGTTTCTTGGCTTCTGGATGCGGTCGTTGGTTGAACGGGAGTCGATGTTGAAATTTCAAAACGAGTTTACTGCAACTCTACTAGATATTGACTCTGGCAATCCGCTTCTGGATAATCTCCCGTTTGAGAGAGATTCGGTTACAGGGTTGTTTAAAATTTCGCAGTTCGAGTTCCGAATGAGACGATTGCCGCTGATATCGAGTGAGTTTCATTGTTATTACCGACATTAGGCCTTTTGCTAACGCTGTATAGGTGTCCTAGAGAGGATGCGAGAAACATACAAAGCAGCGCCTAGTCACGAAGCGGCTGCGTTGAAGCAGGAGTATGCGGAGATGTTGAGAGCAATGATGAAGGCTATGAAGGAGAACTTTGAGGTATATTCACGTAGTTTCGTGTGGAATGTCACAAACTCACCAACGAATAGGTCCTACAATCATCAACGGTATCAGGAGCATATGTGGATTTCGTCCATAGGGTGGTCGAATTTCTTCTTCAGTACTCCGCCGATATCGTCGAGATCGACAAGTTCTTCATGGACTCATCTGCCTTCCCTCTACCAGCAATGGATCCGAACTACGTGGTTGGTCAATTGAAAAAATACGTCTTTGGCTTATCATTCCCGGGAACTCAGAAACAGCTTAACGCATTCTTTCAAACCCTGGGAGAACGCGCAGCTCTGGGGAGTGAGCAAGAGAAACTTGTCAATCAGCTCTCAACAGCGCTATCTGAAGACTTTGAGGCCGGAGATATTGGACGACCGACAATGAGAGCATACTTCCTTCACGCTGTTTTCCCAGCCTACATTGAGGCGGCGCTCGAACACCCTGCGGGCTGGGTTCTTGGAGTCCCTGCCTTGAAAGCCCTCGGGAATGTAGTGGGTAACCTAAAGTTTAGCATGGACTCAACTTCCTACACCTGCACAACTTACGTTATCTCGATGCTAGCAACAATCCTGGACTCCATGCGTCGTGCCGCGAACCGTGCCATGTCTACCAACGACGCCTTTTCAACCCCGCATATTCTCGGCACTCTCACCCTTCTTCTGAAGGTTCTGGCTGCCGCTATACCAGTGCTTGCATGGATCTACGATGAAGCCAATGAGACGCTAAGAGAAACCGCGAAGGAGTGCAGCGACTTTTTGATACGCTTCGCAGTTTATGCTAGGAAGATGGTTACAGGCAGACAAGACGATGAAGCTCAGAGACCCCTCGATATACTAGCGATGAGCGAGCGACCTCCATCAGGGTTTGAAGCTGGGAGGAAACATTGTAAAGACGCGCTGTCACAATACTTGGCGGCGAGGTGGAGACAAGTCGGGGACGGCGGGTGGATGGTCGGCGACAGGGCGGCCTCGCTACCCCTGTACCCTCCCGATCAAGAGGTGTTTTTGGAGATGGTGGTGGAGGTGACCAGGGTGGCGGGCAGGACTGAGGTGTTTGGGGATGTCGTCAGGGATGTGGATGCAAGTGTTTGGGCGTTTGAAAGTAGAGGCTTGCCATGGATCCCAACGGAGGCGGCTAGAGGGGGGAGGAGAGTCGGGTTTTTGGATAAAGTGTTTTGTTAATGATACCTTGTATGATGTGTACATACAGCATTTTCGGCGGAGTTTTTTTTTTCTTTTGCGTGATTTCTGCACGGTGGACTCAGCACATCAGCCCTCAACTTCGATTTAGAAACTAGCAATTGGATGAGGAGGAGGAGTAGTAAAATACACTTTAGAGTATAGACCATACATATCTTCATCTAAACAAACAAAGCAGTTCCATCCTGACTTCCCTACTAGTATTAAATCTCTCTCACCCATGAGAGATCGATCAACTGGCGCAATCGACAACCCTGCAGTGCCGCTACTCGCAAGGCAAACACGCTAGTAGTTAGAATACAGTTCGGAACCCTGGATGCTTAGTGTTAATGTTGATTAAACGACAGCTGATGCTGCTTTAGAACTTTCGAGAACACAGAGTGGTAAAACTAACAAAATACTCAGTGGCCCTTCGGTATTCGGATACCTCCCGCTCACTCTATTTCACTTACTTAGTAAGTAAGAACTAATGCGCATGCATTACGCCCAGTCACACAGCAAAAACTGATTTCCAGAAATGGGGTGTCCGGATTGGCAATGCCAGTAGTCTGACAGATTACAATGTCAGATCCGAGTACTTAGGTATAATTACCTTTAATCTCCAATCATCTGGACGGCCGGTTCATTCATCTACGCGTACGGATCTGCTTGTTGTGCTGTCCATTCTTTCTTCGGCTTTTATTCAGGATAACCCTCTGGGGGGCTGTATTTTGCAGGATACCCAAAAACCCGATTTTTATGCAGGATAACCCTGGTTTTTGAACATATTCTGTAGCATAACCTCGGTGCTTGAATCTGAGTTAATATTTCCCAATCCCTTCCAGCCTGCACTCCGAGTTTTAAAGCTATGGAAGCCCAGGCAGCAGGGTCTCTCTTTGAGCTTGCACAACATCACGACGTACTGTTACAGTGGAAAGTAAGTACATATGTGTAGATGGTAGGAACCAGTGGCTGCCATAACGTGCAGGGCACAAAACCACGCGTCGCGACGTATCCATCGCTTTACTGAGAGACTTCAGGCACTATACAGAGGATTGTAAATGGCCTAATTGTCTACTATAATGACTGTAAATTACAGGAGGCAGGAATAGTAGTGAACAGGAAAAAATGATCGATTCAGAGTACTTATTTTTCAAGTTATGATGGCCAAAGGGTTATGCTACAGAATATATTCAAAAACCGGGGTTATTTTGCAGATTATGTTCCAAAAATCAAGGTTATCCTACATAAAAATCTAGTTTTTAGGTATCCTACACAATATGCCCCCCCAGAGGGTTATCCTGAATAAAAACCGTTCTTTCTTCCTAATATCATCCAACATGAACCACCATCATCAGTCCCGTCCATCATGAATCCCCCAGAAACCCCCGCACATTCTGAAAACGGTACATATTTCTTCCTCAACTCAACCCATGATCACCGTTCTACAATCCTCACCATCACCCCATCCATCTAGCTA